>CM055828.1:10483127-10735277 GCA_029582265.1 Zoroaster sp. YZ-2022 | reverse complement strand
AACCCGATGACTGTGGTTGGGAAAATGGAAAAATAGGGAAGAAAAACCAGGAAATTTCGAATGGACGAACCATAAATTGAAAGTATTGGGCATTTATTTTGGAAACGAAGTCAAACCAGAAGAAAATTGGGATGAAAGAATTCACAAAGCAAAAAAATTACTGAATAGATGGAAAGGAAGATCCTTGACAATGAAGGCTAAATCGGTGGTAGTTAATTGTCTTGTAGGTAGCAGTTTGGCTTATTTTGGTTCTGTGATCTCGTGTCCAGATCACCTGATCAAGAAATTAAACGATGTAATTTGGGAATTGTATTGGTCGGGGGGACCGGACAAGATGAAAAGGGATACAATAAGGTGACCAAACACAAAAGGTGGGACGGGACTTATTAATGTAGAGTTTAAACTGAGGGCCTTAACACTGCAATGGCTTAGAAAATATGCCCAAAAGGGGGGAATTTGGAAAAACTTATTTGACTATTGGATTGGTAGGGCAAGTGGAGACGACAAACTTGGCTGGTTTATCTTGAACAATTATAAACGGATTAGTCCGGGAACGCCGTCGTTTTATAGAGACGTCATTTATGCCTTTATAAAATCAAGCGGCAGTGTACAATTTGACTTTAGTTGTATAAATGAAGCATATTGTACACCCTTATGGAATAACTCTGTGATTACGGGAGGCGGAACGTTATTAGACTCAAAAATGTTAAAGAAATATGGAATAATTAACTTAAGACATGTTGTTAAAGACCAACATTTCATTTCCTTTAAGGAGCTATCGAAGAGGTGTAATATTAGAAAAATAAACGCGGGAAGAATATTAGCACGGCTAAGAAAAGGAATAATTGAACAATTTGTGAAGGAAAATAGAGAAGGACCCGCTAATCATTTGTGTAACTCTCTGTATATTAACTTAGAAGGGACTCAATGGCCCATATCCAAGGTCTCGGTTAAAAATGTATATTGCAGTCTAATAAGTACTGCTGTTATACCACCACAAGCTCAAATGAAGTGGCAAATTAAATTGAAAATAAGTAGAAACCTAAATTGGGACGAAATTTGGCAGAAAGCTTGCAATAGAATTTTAGAACACAGTGATAAAGATTTATGGTTTCGACTAAGAAACAGGATATTACCCACAAAAGATAAGTTGTTCAAAATGGAAAATGTAGAAGACAACAAATGTGGACTTTGCAAAACAGAAATTGAAACTATGGAACATCTCTTTATTTATTGTAACAAAATTGGTCATCGTGGATTTACATAGCAAACTTATTGAGGATTTACAGTGGTAATAAGCATTTCTATATGAATGATAGCAACCGAATCCTGGGTTATGGAGAAAATGTGACAGATGTCGCTTTATTATTAATTGCGAAACTACACAACATTATATGGGTAACCAGGTGTTATAACTTAGGTGTAAAAGAACAAATAAAATGCGAAGACTTAGAGTTTATTTACAGAAAGAGCATTAAAAATATGCTCGAATTAGAGAACGGTAGACTTTCTAAAAAAGAGTTCCTTATAATGTGTGGCAAAAATAATGCTATGTGTAAAGTCATGGATGGAAATATAGAGATATCAATTTGAAAAGTAAACATTTCTCAACTTGAAGACATACGGTGTACGTAATATAATAATATGTAAATATTGTACATAAATGTGATTTTTTTTGCATACTTAATGGGAAAGACAGTGGTATTGTTTCAAGAGAGATTGTATGCATATAAATTGCTAAATTATAGTGATTATCCTTTATTTTAATAATAATAATAATAATAATATAGCGCACGTATCCACCAACTGAGTGGTGTTCAAGGCGCATTATATTATTACCCCTGCTCATAAGGCTCATAAGGCTCATAAATCATTCCTGAAACCATCTCAGCTCCCTGGGGAGTATACAGCTCAATTGCTGCCATTACAGCGCATATAGGGCTAATCAACCAACTCTGCCCTCACAGGTACCCATTTAATCCCTGGGTGGAGAGAAGCAATTATGGTTGTCTTGCTCCAGGACACAAGTGTCACGGCCGGGATTCGAACCAACATTCTGCTGCTAACACCAGAACTTGAGTCCGGTAAGCTAGACCGCTCAGCCACGACACTGTATTGGATACATGTAATGTGGAATTTAAGTTATCGTCTACATGTATAGTAACTTTGCCAAGAAACATGCCGGCCATCGTAAGTATTTTAGTTCACATATTTCTTACTACAAAAATTCATCTGCTACTTTTCAACTGGAACTATTAATTGCAGGAGATATAAACCCTAACCCAGGACCTGATTCACCTACAACAACATCCCAACACCTTGTTATTTCTTACTCGCGTGATGAACTTTTTAAACTTCGCAAGATTTCTCATGTTGTGGATACCAAAACATTGTTAGCATACACGGATTACCGCACGGGCAAACTGGGCACGTGCCCCGGGCCCAGGAGCCAATAGGGGCCCTTGGTTTTCAAAAAAAAAAAAATAATAATAATAATTTTTAGGGAGGGGGGGCCACGGGTCCCTATTAAATGTCAAGGCCCCCCCCCCCCATTTTAAAAATATTGGAGTAAATGTGATTTTGCAAATGTATGACTATGGCATTGTTTGAATGTAAATCACGTGTTTAATAAAGCCAATTAAATCAAGTAGCCTACAGCGTGACGTAGGTCAAATCGCTTCACCTCAACTGTCAATTTCATTTCAAGCATCAATCAACATGGAGAAACGCAGCAGCATACTCAGTGGAGCAGCAAAGCGCAAGCTTAAAAAAGAAAAAGAAGCCAAAGAGGCGGTTTTGGTACAACAAATACCGTCTATATCAAACTTCTTCAGCAAAAACAGGTGAAGGATGATGGAGTTAGGCCTACTGTTAGCAGCAACGATGCTACTACAGGCACAGAGCTGCCTCTTCCCATGGACGACCTCGATGCTAATGGCGCCTCCACTGCTAGCCCAATAGCTAGCTCAAGTTTACGGGAGGACTGCAGCATATCGCGTGGGGGACCAGCACTCGCCACAGTGGATAATGCTAACGTTAGCACTGCCACTACCAGCCCAGACACAGAGGGAAGTTGCCCGCCTGTGAAGGAAAAAGATCAGACGACCAAACATGAAGTTCAACCTGACCAGAGTGCAGGTCTACAGATGAAGGACGAAGACTACTCCTGGTGTGAGACTGTTACAGACCCTGCGCTGTGGGGAAATATATCTAGTGATAAAGTCAAATCAATTCTCATTGGGAGAGGGGCATCTTCATTTCACAACAGACGAGCGAAATACCCAGCATCATCAAGAGACTGTGGAATGGGTGGTCGTTGCCGTTCATTAACAAATGATATGCTGTCCAGTCGGCTTCCGAATGGACAACTGACACCCCGAGAATGGCTGATATATTCACCATCAAATGGTAATGTATTCTGCTTCACCTGCAAACTTTTTGGGACAAAACAGAATGCATTTGTGAATGGTTTTTGCGACTGGAAACATTCTGACCGCATTTCTGAACACGAGAGGAGCCCAGACCATATGTCCAACATGCTAATTCTGATGCAGAGATTGCGTGGCACTGGAGCAATTGATTCAGCCATACTAAAACAAACTTTGGATGCAGCCCAATATTGGACGGATGTTCTACGACGTATCGTTGCAGTGATACAGTTTTTAGGAGAAAGAGGACTGGCATTTAGAGGAAATGACGAGCTGCTGCAATCTCCACACAATGGAAACTATCTCGGGATTTTAGAGTTAATATCTCAATTCGACCCGTTTCTGGCACAACACATTAAAAGATACGGTGAAAAGGGCAGAGGGAGCGTCTCGTACTTATCGTCAACAATATGTGAGGAGTTCATTGAGTTAATGGGAGAAAAAAAACTAGGCAAGTAATAGCAGATGAGATTCGTGATGCGAAATATTGTTCTATCATTGTAGATTCCACTCCCGACCTGAGTCATGTAGATCAGTTAACGTTCATCTTTAGATTTGTTAGCAAGCAGGGTAAGACAGTGGAACGTTTTCTGGCTTTTGAGCCAATTCAGAGCCATACAGGACAGAGTTTGGCAGATACTGTGGTTGCTATGGTGGACAGACTTGGTCTGGAGTTATCTAATTGTAGAGGCCAATCATTTGACAATGCCAGCAATATGTCGGGGCGTTACAACGGACTCCAGGCGCACTTAAAGCAACAAAACACATTGATCCATTATGTGCCTTGTGCTGCACATTCGCTAAACTTAGTAGGTGTAAATAGCATAGAGGCCAGCAGTCCAGAGGTGGGGAAGTATTTTGATTTACTGCAATCTGTGTACACATTTATTTAGCTCTGCGTCTACACATAGGTGGGCTCGAGTTTTTCAGAACCCTGATATCCACATAGATTTAACACTGAAGTCACTATCAAAAACGCGGTGGAGCTGCAGAGCAGACTCCACTAGAGCTCTTTGGCAAAACTACAGTAAAATAAGGGAGGCCTCAGAGAGCATATCTACAGATGAACATGAGAAAAGAGAGAGTCGAAGTGAGGCCAGCACACTCTGTGGGAAGTTAGATAAACTAGAAACTGCATTTATGGCAATTGTTTGGAATACCATCCTTACTCGATTCCAAATGACAAGTGCGCAGCTACAAAAAGCGGATATAGACCTCATGACAACAGCGCAACTTCTACAGTCTCTACGTGAGTTTGTGTCAGCTCAAAGAAGCCGTTTTGAACACTTTGAAAGGGAAGCGTTAGCTGTACCCGGTGTGTCCCAGTCATACAAACATGATATCCAGCGTACCAAAAAGCGTAAAAAGATGGACGATGACAGTGCAGAAAACGATGCTTTATTTGATGGGAAAAGAAAATTCCAAATAGAAACATTTAATGTAGTTATTGATACATTAGTCAGCTGTCTTGGCCACAGACTTGATGCATACAAGCACCTATGTGATCTGTTTGGGGTTCTGTTCATGCCAGCTACCGCATCGGACAGAGAAGTAATTAATAAAGCGAACACTCTTTCCTCTGCCTATCCCTCGGATTTGGACAGCTGTCTTGCAGACGAACTGATTCACTTCAGATCCTTCATTGGACATCAAGGACTGAACATGTCTCCTCCATCGAAACTCCTGAAAACAATTCTCGATTGTGGACTACACTCAACATTTCCGAACGTGTACATTGCATTAAGACTGTATCTGACGCTTCCTGTCAGTAACTGTGAGGGTGAACGCTCCTTCTCACAAATGTCCAGGATAAAAAATGAACTCAGGACAAGGATGACACAGAAACGCCTGAACAGCCTGTCACTCATGGCTATCGAATCGGAAGTCGTGCGGGAGCTGGACTTTGAGGACATAATAAAAGACTTTTCTTCAAAGAAGGCCAGAAGAAAGCCAGTTTAGGTAAGTAATTTTTTGTTCACTGCGGTTTCCTTTATAAGGTTTATATTAAGTGTGTAGGCCTATGCTGTGTGGTTGTTTCTGTGCTATTGTGCAACAACACTATGTAGGCTATCTGGGGGGAGGGCATGCAGTGAGTGCGTGTGCGTGCGCGTGCAGGCTAAGTAGATAGTACTAGTAGTATTATGCGCGTGTATGGGCCCGTGGTGAATTTGTGCCCAGGGCCTGTGCTCATGATGATCCGTCCATGATTGTTAGCACCTACTGTACTGAATGATCTGAAACAGTATAGAATATTTCATCAACATCCAAAATACCACCCTGCACATAGAGGGAAAAAAAGTGGTAGACGCCGAATGAAAAACATCCCAGTTCTTGTTACAAGTAGACCTACAACTAGCCAATCCATGAGAACGCATCATTCTTCAAACAATACGCTATCTGATTCTGCTGTTTGCTTTAACAACTTGAAATCCGTCAAACCTCACACAGACTCTCTACTTAACTGTTGCTCTTCGAATGCTCAGTCAATAAGGAATAAGACATGTGAATTTACTGACTTTGTTTTGAGTAAATACCTTGATGTTGTCGCCATATGTGAAACTTGGTTAAAAACTGATGATTTAGATCTTCTCTCTCTGTAACTGTAATTTATGACACCAAGAAATATTCATCATTTGAAGCAATTCATGCCGAGATTACATCAAATTCACAGTCATTTCATCTTGTAACAATATATCGCCCACCTGGATGTGCTTTTGGAACATTTATTCTTGATTTTGAAAATATGATTGTTGATTTCCTTTTACATAATGATGTCCTTTTTTTGTGGTGACTTTAATATTCACTTAGATTCACTAATAACCATGCTGCCAATCGATTCAAGGAATTAATATCTTCTTATGGATTATTTCAACACATCACTGAACCTACTCACAAGCACGGACACTGTTTGGATCTTCTCATCATTCGTGAGAATACGTCTTTACTCTCAAATATTTGTATATTACCGGGACTATCAGATCACTATGGTATAATGTGTATATTTGAATCTGAAGAAGCCTCCTCTTCCGACTGTTATCAAAAAGTCACGCAATTTGAAATCAACTGATATCAAATAACATTTCTGATGATGTCAAATCTGCTCTGTCAGCCGCTAATCTTGAAGACCATGATTTGGATAGCTGTGTTGAAATTTATGAATCATCTGTACGTAAAATTGTTGATAAACATGCACCTGTAAAATCTAAAGCCATCAAATTAAGATCGACAAGTCCCTGATTTACGAATGAAATTCGCTCCACCAGGAAAATTCGTCGCCAGCTTGAAAGGAGATGGATCCGATCGAAGCTTGAAATTGATAGACAAGAGTTCTCTCTCTCTCTCTCTCTCTCTCTCTCCGGGTAGGTCGTGTATTTATCGAGCTCCAGGAAACAGTCGATTTTTGTGAGATTTACGCATCTTACGGTTACAAATTTTATATTAATCTTACTCTTATTGTTCATACATCATACAGGGCGAATTTCAAATTGTCAGGTTTAACTGTTTTCGTGTTTTCTGGGTTCTTTTTTCAATTGTTGTCGTTTTTGGTGCTTTGGCTGGTCACCATGGCCAGTCAGGCGCAACGGCCTATTGAAAATCAGCCAAGTGTGAGCAAGGGTGGTGAACGCGTTTCTATTGTTCCTGGTAATAGCCCACTTACCAGGGACAATGGAATCGTGTTCAAAGCGCTGGACACAGTCTCCGTACGCCAATATCTCATTTCACTGGTTAACCAAATTTCAAATGCACAAGTGTTATCAGCTTCCAGGATTTCAAACGGTCGAATAGCAGCATATCTGAGCTCGAGGGAGGCTGTCGTCGAGGCTGTCCAAACGGACTGACCCACGATGGCAGCTTCATCGAGCTCAACCCACTGGTCCAGCCAACCACACCGGTTCACGCTTTCTAATGTTTATCCAGAGATCCCTGAACACGGTACTGATACACAACCTGTCATCTTTCTGCAAAGTGGTGTCTCAGGTAAGGTCCATTCCCCTGGGTTTCAAGGAAAACATCTGTCACATATCATGTCGTTCAGGCGGCAAGTGCATGTTCTTCTTAAACCGAACGTCACTCCGCCTGAGCACATAAATATCTTGTATTTAGGCACACATTATCGCGTGTTTCTGTCGACGGAGTCGGTACGTTTGTTTCATGCGGTGAGTACGGCCACATTAGCCGTGCTTGTAAGAAACAGGGAACCGATGACATTGACAAAAACGAGACCAATCCTTAAACCCACCACCCACCTTCGTCCATAACCCCACTAACCAAAAAATCCGATCCTAAACACCCACCTAAAGTCTCCAAAAACCTGGTCCGCTGGATTCCGTAGGGGATGCGGATCGTGCGGGCCCTCGGGTGTTCGGACCGCTGCGGGTTCTGGGGGCCTCAGGCCCTGTCGGGGCCGCCTGTGCGAAGGCTGGACATGCCGCGCCGGTGTCAGGGGTGCTTCAACTGGAAGTGCCTCATGTGCTGGTGCGGGGTCCAGCGCGTCGACCTCTCGGTCCGGCGGGAGCCCAACAGGGGTTGGGCCCTCGTCCGGGGCGGGAGGCTCGGCTCGTGCGGGCGGCTCGGCGGGGTCTGTGGGGTCTGTGGGGCCTTCTTTGCCCGCGGTTTCTCCGGCGTCTGAAGCTCCTGCGCCGTCCGTGGCCCCTGCGTCATCCGCGGCCCCATCCTCCCCTTCCCCCCCCCACCCCAACCGTTGCCCCGCCCAACCTTCATCCGCCCTTCAACCTATCCACACCCCATCCAAACCCGGTTGCTCTGTCTGGGGATCGCCACCTCCACCATCTAGACTCTTTTCTGATGTTGTATCAAAAAGAAAATCTTCCACTCAATCCCCTCCTACAAATACTTCAGTTCTCACTCCTCTAAAGACACCCTCTCCTCCACGTAAACTTGTGAAGAAGGTGGCGATGCCCATGACAGTCGACTCCCCTTCCATCACCCAAGTCCTTAACCAAGTCCTTAACTCACAATCCTCCCTTGTCTCCACCCCGGCCTCGTCGACGAACGACCAAGATGACATGTGGGAAGACAGTCAGACTACCGAAGACGAGGCGGTGCCTGATTGCCTTTCCAACACAAAAGGTCCTCTGTCTTCTAAAGAGCTCATGAATTTCTTGGCCTCCATAAAAAATCGAAAAAAACCTATCGAGGTGGCCAAGAGATTCACTGCTAATGTGCCCGGACTTGTGAAACAACTTAAACCGCTACGCAGCAACCCACTCCTCAACAGAGGCCTACAACAACGCGTAACCAAGCTGATCAAGACTTTAGATGAGTAATTTTCTTTTGCTTTTCTTTTATGAGAGTCTTGATTAGTTTGGTCGCAATGACACTGTCACTGATCTCCCTGAACACCGGCGGCTGTTCAACCCCCATATAAAATGCCGCCATCAATGCTTACTTTAAAAATGTATTTCCTCTTTCTGACATAGAGCTCCTGCAGGAGACTTATAACCTTACGGAAATGAGCTCCTGCTGGAGCCTATGGCCCCATACCCCTTTTTCCTCTCCTTCCAATTCTCGTGGCTCTGGGGTCACTACACTTATCAATAATAAAAATTTAGAAATTCTTTCCTCATGTAATATTTTTGAAGGCCATGTGCTTTATACTAAAACTAAATTTAATGAAACCATTTTCCACATCTACAATATTTTAGTACCCCAGAGCGACCCTCTTGCTTTTGAAGTCTTTAACTCTTTTTCTAAACATTTATCCACATGTAACAGTGACGGTGTCGTTGTGGTCGGAGGTGACTTCAACTGCACGGAGAATCCCGCATTGGACCGTCGGCACGCGCCCACCGAGCGTAGATCCAGAGTCGCGGCAGCTCTCAAGAAAACTGTAGGTGCACTCTCTTTATGTGATGTTTGGCATAGACTGAATCCCCAGAAACAACAATTTACCTGGCTGCGGAATAACCCTCCAGGGATTGTGGTGTTTCCAAAGCCAGGTTAGATCGTTTGTATCTTCATCCTGATATTTTATCCTCTAGTCATTCATGCGAAATCACACCTTGTTCTCTTTCTGATCACTCCGCCATTTCCTTAAAAATTCAGCTACCCTCGGCTAATCACCGGGGTAGCGCTTACTGGCATTTTAATAATTATCTTCTTCAGGATGAAGCATACAAACAAATTATAACTTGTTTCTGGGGAGAATGGCGTCAAAACAGTTCCGATTTCCAATTTTAAATTCTTGGTGGGACTTTGGCAAGTCCCACATCAAATCAATAACTCAAAATTCTCTTCTAAAATTGCTCACGAAAACGTGAAGCTCTTTTAAAATAAAATTCCAACTGTTGACGACCTTCAGTCTGCGCCGGAAATCACACCGGAGACCAGGCAGCTCCTCTTAGAACAAAAAAGAAAACTTAACTCTATCCTAAAAATCGAGTGCAGGGCGCCCTCATTAGGTCGAGATTCAAACACGTCAGCGAGGTTGATACCTCCTCTTCTTACTTTTTCAATCTTGAAAAATCTAACTCGTTCTAAAACTATCTCCAGAATCCGTTTGGATTCTGGAGAAATTACTCAAAATATTTCTGTCATAAAAATCATGTACCTCAAAGTTCTACAAAAACATTTATTCTAAAAACTCGACCGATGAGGGCGCCCGCGAAAACATTTTAAAGGGCCTGCCTCGTCTTGATCCTCTAGAGGCAGAGGACCTAGAGCGCCCTCTGTCTCTGGAGGAATTAGAAATTGCTGTTGGCCAACTTGGCAAGGATAAAACGCCTGGCCTGGACGGCCTGTCCGGTGAATTCTATCAAACTTTTGGCATATTCTAAAAAACGATCTACTTTCTGTCTTAAATTATTCTTTTCTCACCGGCGGGCTTCCTCGTTCGTTCAGGAGGGCGGTAATTACTCTTTTACCCAAGAAGGGAGATCTGGCCGACATAGCCAATTGGCGGCCAATCTCCCTTCTAAACAATGATTACAAAATCCTAGCAAGGTTGCTCGCTAACAGACTGAAAGAGTGCATCGGCAGCGTCGTAGGTGAGGATCAGACCTACTGCGTCCCTGGACGCTCAATCCATGACAATGTAGGTCTGATAAGGGACATCATTGACTTTGCCAATGAAAATGATGTCCCTTTAGCCGTGGTCAACCTCGATCAGCAAAAAGCGTTCGATAAAGTTGATCGCGACTACCTCTTCGACACCATGAGAGCTATGGGCTTCGGAGACCGTTTCCTTGACTACATAAAAATCCTGTACAGCGGTTCCGAGAGTTTAGTCAAAATCTGCGGCTCTCTGACGGCCCCCTTCTCCGTCGAGAAGGGCATCCGTCAGGGCTGCCCACTCTCGGGACTGCTGTACTCAATTGCTATTGAACCTTTTCTAAATCGCCTTCGGTGCGAAGTCGGGGAAAACGGTTTCCGAATGCCCGGCGCTGACGTCTCTTGCTCGGTGTCTGCGTATGCAGATGATGTATCTGTTTTTGTCACCTCCGAGCTTGGCTTTGACGCGATCAGAGACACTTACGATCTCTTTGGTCGCGCTTCTGCCGCGCGACTAAATACGAGAAAAACCCAGGGGTTGTGGGCAGGATCGTGGATCGGACGAAGCGACCGGCTGCTCAATTTTTCGTGGAATGACGATGGCTTGTCTTTCCTCGGAGTTCACTTAGGAAATACCAAAACTTATAATGATAAAAACTGGGATATTTGCAAATCACGTTTGTCTGAAACCCTCGCTAGATGGTCTGGCATCTCGACCTCCCTTTCTTTTAAAGGGAGAGTCTTGATTGCCAACCAGCTAGCTGCATCCACATTTTTTCACTGTCTGGCGGCACTACCTAAAAACACTTCCTTAAAGAACAAATTGTGTATCAGAAACCTGACAAGGGGGGGTTCGGCCTTGTCAACCTCCAGCTACGAGTTCTCACCTTTCGTTTATCTCATATATTTCGTTACCTTAAAGGCGTTTTTGATCATTCTTTTGATTTTGTTCAATATCACCTCCGTCGTTACAAAAAATTAAATTATGATTTTCATATTTTCTTTATGAATACGGATCCCCTTTTTGATATCGGTATGCCCTCTTTTTACGGTGAGATCATGCGTGCCTGGAGGTTGTCTGGAGCTCGGTTAGAAATAATACACGACTCAGTCAGCCATGTCCTCAATTTACCCATAAACATTCCTTTAATTAAAAATGCAACTGACGATGGCGCATCCCTCTCTGAACGGCTCTCGACGCGTGGGGTCGGCCTGGTGAGGGATCTTCTCAACTTCACTTCCGGATCGTGGCACCAGCCTAATGACATCATCTCCTCTTCTAGTACATCTCGTCCTCCATCTTCTCGACTTCTTCAAAACCAGCTTTCTTCGATGCACACGATACTCATCAGACTGTTCCCCTCTCTATTCGACGAGAGGGGTTTTCACCTACCTGTCTCTGCGCTACAAAATGTTCCATCTAAACCAGATCGTCCCCTCAACGTCATCATCAACAACTTGGACAATGCCATCTCCGCACCATCCAAAGCGATCTTCAATGTCATCAACACAAATCTCAACTCGCATCCTTCAACAGAAACATCACACTGGCATCAAAACGGAGTCCTGGACAGCAACACAAACATACAATGGAATAGAATCTACAGTCCCCCAACTTCCAAAAAAGAGGATGACCTACAATATAAACTACTACACAACATCCTACCGTCACTCCATCTACATCATCTCAACCCGGCCATCTCTTCAACATGTGGATGGTGCGGAGACAAGGGGACGATCTGCCATCTATTCATCACGTGTCCCTCTGTTCAACCTCTTCTCAACTGTCTCCACAGTCTTCTTCACCGGCTTCTTCCTGACCAACTTCTGAACTTTGACCTCTACTCGGCCTTGATCCCATGTGCTAAGGGCCGCAATAGAGAGGCGGTGCGCCTGTCAAACTACCTTATCGTCAGTTGCAAATTTGTCATGTACAATCTTTATAGAACATCTAATTTCGTCGACCCCTGTTAATTTTCGTACTCATCGTATCAAAAAACAAAATTATTTTTGAATACAACTACTTTAAGCTTGTCAATAATGATGGTGAATTTCTTAAAAAATGGAATATAAATAACACAATGTTCACCATCATTAATGACAAGCTGACATGGCTGATTTAAACCCGGTTAAAATGTACTTATTTTGCTCCTCCTTTCTTATTTCCTCTCTTTTCTTCTTTTCTAACTCTTATCTTTGGAAGCCACTGGAGTGGGATATAAGGCCCACACCAGTAACGCCAGTGGCTTCCCCACCCCAGGGGAACCACGGAGGGTTCGGCTCACGCCAAAAAACGTGTTGCCGCACCCTCCGCACTGGAACCCCTTTTCTCTTCTTTCTTTTCTCTTTTCTTTGAATTTTTCTCTTTTTCTGAGGAGCTTTACACTTATACTGGTTAAAGTTTTCACGTTATATTATTCTTTTGTTTATAACACGTGTATCTGTATACTAAAAAAAATATTGTTTCTATTACATGTTTACATGTACTGATTTTTGGTCTTTACTGTTTACTTAAAACTGTATTAATGTAACTGTATTTTCCAATTTTTGCAAAATGTTCTGTATTTATTTACTATTCTTTTATTGTAAAATTTTGACTTTCTTTTTGAATTGTAAATAAAGAATCTCTTTGAAAAGTCAAATCTCTCTCTCTCTCTCTCTCTCTCTCTCTCTCTCTCTCTCTCTCTCTCTCTCTCTCTCTCTCTCTCTCTCTATCTCTCTCTCTCTCTCTCTCTCTCTCTCTCTCTCTCTCTCTCTCTCTCTCTCTCTCTCTCTCTCTCTCTCTCTCTCTCTCTCTCTCTCTCTCTCTCTCTCTCTCTCTCTCTCTCTCTCTCTCTCTCTCTCTCTCTCTCTCGATCTCTCTCTCGATCTCGATCTCGATCTCGATCTCGATCTCTCTGTGTGTGTGTGTGTGTGTGTGGTAAGACGTGTGTTAATTGAGCTCCGGTAAAATCACTATTATTGGCCGTTTATACTTACAAGTTTACTATTTGTTTTATATCATTGTATTTATTATTATCTATATATTTATATTATTCGTCCTTCTCTGTCAGATTATCGGTATTTTGCATGGTTTTTGGGAGTTTTTTGGTTTTTCGGGTTGGTTTTTCGTGTTGGTTTTGGTACTGTGGATGGCCAACCAAGCAGAACCATTACAAAAGGGGCGGTCAAGCGGGACAGCTAACACCAACAAAGACCCTATTGTTCCTGGTGGTAGCTTTCCTGGGCCCGTCTCCAGGAACAATGGGGTTGTCTTCTACGCACAGGACAACGTTTCTGTGCGTACTTACATTGACCATTTCTCAAAATCAATTTCTCCCGCACACATAACCGACGCATCACGAATTAGAAATGGCCGTATTGCGCTCTACATGTCCTCGGGAACGGCAGCCTTCGACGTCGTAGAAAATGGTTTGGAATACGACGGCTCCTTTCTCGAGGTCATGCCGCTTGTCCGCCCCACCACTCGCATGACTTTATCAAATGTTTTCCCAGAAATACCAAACATGGTGTTAATTAACAATCTCTCAACTTTTTGTAAGGTGGTTTCACAAATTCGCTCCGTTCCCCTGGGTTTTCAACAAAAACAACTAGCTCATATCCGGTCCTTCAGGAGACAGGTTAGCGTGTTATTGGACAAGAACATCGAACCGCCGGCTTACATCAGTTTTACACATGCCGGCGAAAACTACCGGGTTTTCATTTCAACAGAATCCACCCGGTGTTTCCAGTGTGGTGGACTCGGCCACATCGCGCGTTCGTGCAGGAAGGGAAACCCGACTAATGACAACAACGACAACGACAACAACCCACTAAATCCACGTCCAGTTTTCATTCATGGTAAGTCTGATCCCAAACACCCTCCCAAACAATCCAAACCTGTCCCCACTAATTTGACTGCCCCGTCTGATACCGATAACGCTTCCTCGGGAGCGACCCCTTGTAGTGGTGTTGCCCCGGTCGAGCTACCGGCGACGGCGGATCCGGTGGCATCACCGACCTCGAACCCCGACCGCAACCCCTGAGGTCCTCGCTCGAGTGTCTCCTCGCGGAGACGTAACCCTCTCACCGCCCATCAACCTCTAATCATATCTGGGGTACGCCCCTCGTCCCGCCCGCACCTTCTCTGATGCAGTACAAAAGGAAATTAACACCTCCCCAACACCTCTGACCCTCTCCAACAAATTCACTGTCCTCAATCCCTTCCCCCAAGGAAACTCAAGCGAGTCACAAAACCTATGTCGGTTGACCCTCCCTCCCCACCCAAACGCCTTCCAATCCTAACCCCAAACCCTCCGACCCCAAACCCTCCGACCCCAAACCCTCCGACCCCAAACCCTCCGACCCCAAACCCTCCGACCCCAAACCCTCCGACCCCAAACCCTCCGACCCCAAGCCCACCGACCCCAAGCCCACCGACCCCAAACCCACTGACCCTAAGCCCACTGACCCCAAACGCACTGGGACCCCAAACGCACCGACCCCAAACCTACCGACCCCAAACCTACCAACCCCAAACCCACTGCTCCTGCCCGAAACCCCGCCTCCCCTGCCCGTACCTCCGCTTCCCCTGCCCGTATACCCGCCATCCCTTCCCGAATCCCCGCCACCCCTACCCCCGCCACCCCTACCCGAAACCCCGCCATCCCCGCACCACACCCCACCTCCATCCTCGACACCCCCACAACCAAAACATTCACCCCATCCACTCCCTTAAAGTCTACTCCTACACCTTCCAAACCTACGACCTCCACCCCCAACACACCAAGACATATATCCTCCGCACCCTCCACACCTTTATCCCAGACTACTGACCAGGACACTGACACAGACATGTGGGAAGACTCTTAGGGCGACGACCTCGCCCTCGAGGGTCTTACCGCTCCACAAGGCACTCTCTCCCTGCGCGAACTGCAGCGTTTCCTGTCTGCCGTAAAAACCAAAAAGAAACCCGCCATAATAGCAAAAACGTTCACATTGAATATCCCTAGCCTTGTCAAACAACTCAAACAACTACGAACCACCCCCAACCTCACTAAAAGATTGCAGCAGAGACTCACGAAACTCATAAGAACTTTAGACAATTAACTATTTTTGTTAAACTTTCTCAATGGATACTTTTGCTTTCCTTTCCTTTCTTGCGATGACACTGTCACTCCTCTCCATAAAAAATGCCTCGATTCATACTTATATCTCTGATTTACACAATTGCCCTGATATAATGTTTCTTCAAGAAACATATAATTTAACCGAAAATAGTCCCTGTTGGAACATATGGCCCTACACCCCCATCTGCGCCCCAAGCCCCAATACTGGATCTGGAATCACTACCCTTATAAAAAAATAAAACAATTGACATTTTACTTTCTCAAATTATTTCTGATGGTCACATCCTGTATACAAAAATCTTCCATAATAACACTTTTTTTCACCTCTATAATTTTTTAATTCCCCAAGATGATAAACTGGCCCTAAAATCAATTACTTCTTTTCGCGATCATTGCGATCAGCGTGACAGTGACGGTGTCATCGTCATCGGAGGCGACTTTAACTGTACGGATAACCCCCTTCTAGATCGTCTGCGTGCGCCGATCGAGCGTAGAAACAAAATATCCATGGCCCTCAAAGATGCAGTGAACGCACTGTCCTTGCGTGATGTCTGGCGCGGACTCAACCCCACTGAACAAAAATGTACTTGGCATCGAAACATTCCGTCTTCTGAGTCTGGCTCATCTAAAGCTAGACTCGATCGTTTTTACTCTCACTCCGATTTTCTTCCTTCTATCACACACTGTAAAATTACACCCTGTTCCCTCTCCGATCATTCTGCCGTTTCTCTCTCTATCAAACTCCCCTCCGCTCAACAGAAAGGCAGCGCCTACTGGCACTTCAATAATACACTCCTTTCTGACAAAAATTACTTAGAAATTATACGTTCCTTCTGGTCTAATTGGCAAACCCCAACAAACTATTTTCCTTCTCTAAATTCTTGGTGGGATTTTGGTAAATCCCACATCAAATCCATTTCACAAATTTTTAGCCGCAAAATTGCGCAAGAAAAACGCGAAACGCTTCAAAAATTGAACTTAATTATAGACGATTTACAGTCCGCGCCAGACCTCACGCCTCAAGCTAGAGAGGTCCTCAAAGAGCAAAGAAATGAACTAAACTTGCTTTTAAAAAATCGGGCTCAGGGCGCTCTCGTCAGATCGCGTTTTCAACACCTCAATGAAGTAGACACGTGCTCTTCTTATTTCTTCAATCTCGAAAAATCGCACTCTATTTCTAAATCCCTTTCGCATATACGTCTCGAATCCGGCCAAATTACAGAAAACCCCACTGAAATTAAAACACACATACAAAACTGTTATAAAAAACTTTATGCACGTGTCCCGACTGACGAGAGCGCATTTAATGAAATCACTGAGGGCCTCGATAGACTTGAAGCTCAAGAGGCGGAGGACCTCGATTGTCCTCTTTCTCTTGAGGAACTAGATCTTGCCGTCGAGCAGCTTGGCAAACACAAAAACCCCGGTCTAGACGGACTCACCTCCGAATTTTTCCAATGTTTCTGGCCCATTCTAAAACATGACTATCTCGATGTTTTAAATTCTTCATTCATTTCCGGTTCTCTTCCTCGTTCTTTCTCCCGTGCTGTCATCACTCTTATCCCGAAGAAGGGAGACCTGTCCAATATTGCAAACTGGCATCCGGTATCGCTTCTCAACTCCGACTACAAAATCTACTCAAAGCTGCTCGCCGGCAGGTTGAAGCAGTGCGTTCACGGCATCATTAAACAAGATCAAACTTACTGTGTTCCGGAAAGATCCATTTTTGATAACATTTCACTCATTCGTGACATTATTTCCTACTCTAATTTCAATAACTCTCCCTTAGCCGTAGTCAACTTAGACCAAGAAAAAGCTGTTGACAATGTTTACCACGACTACCTTTTCGGAACAATGAGGGCCATGGGTTTTGGGGAACACTTTCTGCGCTACATTCATCTCCTATACAGCGGTTCCGAGAGCCTCATAAAAGTGTGTGGTTCCCTGACTGCTCCGTTCTCTTTCGAGAAGGGAATTCGTCAGGGATGCCCGCTCTCGGGACTACTTTACTCTATTGCAATTGAACCTTTCCTCAATAATTTACGAATTAAATTAAATAAAAATGATACTTTGCTCTCCGACACGGATACTTTCTGTTGCGTGTCGGCGTACGCGGACGATATAACGGTTTTTGTCGCCTCCGATGTGGGTTTCAGCGCGATCGAAAAGGCCTACAGCCTTTTCGGTCGCGCCTCTGCTGCTCGTCTAAACTATAACAAGTCCCAGGGGTTATGGGAGTCTGTAGAGGCCGTCTGACTGCATCACCACGGATTAATACATGAGAGCAATTTGATAGACTCCTCGGAACTTGAGTTGGAGGATGCTGAACCCGCGTAGTGGCCGGGGAGAATTGTGACATGTGATGACGCAAACGATGGACGTATTCGGAAGGATCCAACAGGGGTGTTAGGTTGTCCGGTGCCACAAATTGTCCAGGGAGTCGTAGCGTTGTGCCATAGACGAGCTCTGAAGATGTACACTGCAGGTCTTCTTTGACTGTAGTGCGAATACCTAACATCACCAGAGGAAGTGTCTCGTGCCACCTGTCTGGTTGGGTGTGCGCTTTCAATGCTGCCTTTAATTGTCTGTGAAAGCGTTCCACAAGGCCGTTTGCTGCAGGATGGTACGCTGTGGTACGTGTGCGATTGCAACCCAAAAGTGCAGTTAACTCAGCGAATAGGTTGGACTCGAACTGTCGGCCACGGTCTGTGGTGATAGTCGATGGAGTACCATATCGGGAAATCCACTGATCGATCAACGCCCTGGCGACTGACTCAGCAGTGATGTCATGCAAGGGAATGGCCTCAGGCCACCTGGAATATCGATCAATACACGTGAGGAGATAAGTGTAACCGTCTGAAGGTGGCAAGGGTCCTACGAGGTCAATATGAATGTGGTCGAATCTAGCGTCCGGAGAAGCAAATGTACCTAAGGGTGAGCGGACATGGCGGTGAATTTTCGCTCTTTGGCACTGAAGACAAGTTCTGGCCCACTCGCGAACATCCTTGTTGACACTCGGCCAAACAAAGCGAGTGGTGATCAGCTTCAGTGTGGACCGAACTCCTGGATGGGAGAGGCAGTGGAATGCATTGAATACACTGCGTCGATGTTTCGCTGGTACAAATGGGCGGTCGTGACCAGTGGACACATCGCACCAGATAGAACCGCGCGTCGTAGGTAGGGGAACTTGACGGAATTGAAGTGAGGTATGAAGTTGTCCGCAGCATGAGGAATTCTTCATCATTCAGCTGGTCAGCTGCAATCTGATCGAAATCGATGGGTGACGAGGTATGAATGGCGGCGACATCAAAACGAGAAAGAGTGTCAGCGACAATGTTGTCCTTACCACGCACATGGCGTATGTCTGTGGTAAATTGCGAGACGAAATCCAGATGACGAATCTCCCTCGGTGAGTGACGGTCAGCCTTTGAGTGCAAAGCGCGAGTGAGTGGCTTGTGGTCAGTGTATATGCAGAAATGGCGTCCCTCAAGGAAGTGGCGGAAATATTTGATAGCCAAGTACATTGCCAACAGTTCTCGCCCAAAGGTGCTATACCGTGTCTCGGCTTGTTGGAGTTTTTTGGAGAAGAAAGCGATGGGCCGCCAATCTCCCTCGGATTGTTGTTGTAGTACCCCACCCACAGCTGTGTTTGACGCATCAACCATCAAGCTGAGTGATGAATTCGAAGACGGATGAGCGAGCATGGTGACGTTGGGCAGGGAGCGCTTGATGGCGATGAAAGCGGTCTCGCACTTGTCTGACCAAGTGAAGTTTGTAGGCTTACGAGGATGCTCAGGATGGTCGCGCAACAAATCTGTCAGGGGTGCAAGGATGTCTGCACAATGTGGGAGAAAACGATGGTAAAAATTGATGAGACCAAGGAACCGACGTAATTGACGCACTGAAGTGGGACGAGGGAACTCGTTGATGGCAGCAATCTTCTCATCCAGGGGGTGAATGCCCTGCTCATCAATGTGATGACCAAGAAAGTCAAGGCTTGTAGCTCCAAACTGACATTTGGCTGGGTTGATGACCACTCCAAACTCAGATAATCGCGAGAACAGTAACCTTAAGTGTTGGTGATGCTGTTCCAGCGAGTCGCTAGCCACTAGAATGTCGTCAATATAAGCGTACACAAATGGCAATCCGCGTGTAACCGGTCTGAGCTGCGTTCCGTAGGCCAAAAGGCATCCGCACAAAATGGTACAGCCCAAAGGGTGTTGTAATTGCAGTCTTGTGTACATCCGCTGGATTGACGGGTATCTAGTGGCACGAATTAAATCAATCTTGGAAAAGACGTGTTTACCGGCAAGATTGGTGGTGAAATCATGTAGATGAGGGATAGGGTAGCGATCCGGAACAGTTACTCTATTCAATGCACGATAATCCCCATAGGGGCGCCAGTCACCGGGGGTTCGCTTGGGCACCATATGTAATGGAGACGACCAGTCGCTGTCCGATGGTTCAATGATGCCGAGGTCAAGCATGTGATGAAATTCGTTTTTTCTTCCTACGTTCCTACGTCAGAAAATGTATTTCTTTTCTATATCTACCTCATGATGAGAAAATACACAATGAAAACAATACTATTGAAACGAAGTATTTTGGTTTACAATTTGGTTTCGCTGAGCAAAAACACCTGCTTTATTCAGAATTCATGACTCATAACTCATTATTACCAAATACGGAATACGAAACTCGAATCTAAATTCCGAGATTTTTTGAGGTTATAAGACTAACTTCGGGACTAGGTTTTATGTATGCTTCGCGAGCCTTGTTGGTTTTCCATCTGCCATGGCGAGATATAAGAGTAGAAGGAATGTGGGCATTGCTGGCAGCCGTTGCCCCACCCGACCTTAGGCTATGGAGCCCATATTCGCCTATATTGGGCACTAAAGGTTTTATTGCTTGGAGCACTGTCTCACGAGTTCTGGTATAACTTAAACCGTGTGTGGTGGGAACTAGACCCTTTTTTGAAGCTGTTAATCTACGTACAATAGGTAAGGTCGAATCAATTGGATCTGCCAAAGCATTCAAGTATCGTTCTGCAACGACGACTGGACAAGTTGACTTAAATGTTCTGGCTATTGTCACGTCATTGCCTTGACGTAAATGGTCAGTTTTAGATTTTGGCAAATGTAACAGTAGGCGATCTGGTGTAAAAGTACAATCACAGCGTCTGATGTGGCTTAGATCGTCGAATCTCAAAAATCCTGCATAACTGATAAAACAGACAAATAAAGTTCGAAGATCCAACAATGTCGCTGTTGAATGACCGTGTGACACCAGTAACTTTTCCAGTATTTCGGGTGTAATTGGTTCTTTCCTCGTGATGGGTGTAGTGGGTACGATTATATCCTTGCAATGCAAGTCTGAATATACAATCATCTGTAGGAGACGGCAGCCCGGCTAAGCTATGTACCCACTTAACGCAGGCGGAAACAGCATCAGCTGCCGTCTTCGCTCCGGATGTCGTGGATAAATGAGCAATGTAAAGTGCGAGATGGTATGGGTCTGCTGGAAATGCCTCGACTCCGATTCTGGTGCGAGCCCAGGTTTCCCATCTGCCCCATGTGGCCAGATATTTTTGGGTTGTAGACGATGCTCTGGCCGCAATTAGTAGAGAAGGCAGCGTATTGTCAGCGAGAATGTGGAGGGTTGGGTCTTGAAGGGATTGCTTATTACGGTTCCATGCCTCTGTCAATAAAACAAACAAGAAAGCCACAAGTACCTTTGTCACAATATGCTAAACGCATAACGCGTCTATACAAAATGGCGCAACAATCATAACGACAATCAACAATTTTTCACACATTGTTCTCTTGCAAGGCACTAGGCATCAGTCCAGCGTTAGCTGGCGCTCGGAGGCCACGAAAAAAAACCTATTTTTTAGGGGAAAACGTGGGTGCGTCCAAGGATACCGAGTGAGGGCGCATTCCCTTTCTTCCTTGCGAATTAATTCGTGGGCGGGAGGGATATAAATGGGCGAGTGAAAGCAAGGTGTAGTTACTCGACGGAGAAGGAAGAATGTCATGAGGACAAGGTTTATATATACGGAATGGAGTGAACGCAAACAAAAGATGTTACGTAATTGCTCACTGAGCGTGCATGTCGTTCGATAACGAAAATAAATGTCACTTTCTTCCTACGTTCCTACGTCAGAAAATGTATTTCTTTTCTATATCTACCTCATGATGAGAAAATACACAATGAAAACAATACCATTGAAACGAAGTATTTTGGTTTACAATTTGGTTTCGCTGAGCAAAAACACCTGCTTTATTCAGAATTCATGACTCATAACTCATTATTACCAAATACGGAATACGAAACTCGAATCTAAATTCCGAGATTTTTTGAGGTTATAAGACTAACTTCGGGACTAGGTTTTATGTATGCTTCGCGAGCCTTGTTGGTTTTCCATCTGTCATGGCGAGATATAAGAGTAGAAGGAATGTGGGCATTGCTGGCAGCCGTTGCCCCACCCGACCTTAGGCTATGGAGCCCATATTCGCCTATATTGGGCACTAAAGGTTTTATTGCTTGGAGCACTGTCTCACGAGTTCTGGTATAACTTAAACCGTGTGTGGTGGGAACTAGACCCTTTTTTGAAGCTGTTAATCTACGTACAATAGGTAAGGTCGAATCAATTGGATCTGCCAAAGCATTCAAGTATCGTTCTGCAACGACGACTGGACAAGTTGACTTAAATGTTCTGGCTATTGTCACGTCATTGCCTTGACGTAAATGGTCAGTTTTAGATTTTGGCAAATGTAACAGTAGGCGATCTGGTGTAAAAGTACAATCACAGCGTCTGATGTGGCTTAGATCGTCGAATCTCAAAAATCCTGCATAACTGATAAAACAGACAAATAAAGTTCGAAGATCCAACAATGTCGCTGTTGAATGACCGTGTGACACCAGTAACTTTTCCAGTATTTCGGGTGTAATTGGGTCTTTCCTCGTGATGGGTGTAGTGTGGGTACGATTATATCCTTGCAATGCAAGTCTGAACATACAATCATCTGTAGGAGACGGCAGCCCGGCTAAGCTATGTACCCACTTAACGCAGGCGGAAACAGCATCAGCTGCCGTCTTCGCTCCGGATGTCGTGGATAAATGAGCAATGTAAAGTGCGAGATGGTATGGGTCTGCTGGAAATGCCTCGACTCCGATTCTGGTGCGAGCCCAGGTTTCCATCTGCCCCATGTGGCCAGATATTTTGGGGTTATAGACGATGCTCTGGCCGCAATTAGTAGAGAAGGCAGCGTATTGTCAGCGAGAATGTGGAGGGTTGGGTCTTGAAGGGATTGCTTATTACGGTTCCATGCCTCTGTCAATAAAAACAAACAAGAAAGCCACAAGTACCTTTGTCACAATATGCTAAACGCATAACGCGTCTATACACAATGGCGCAACAATCATAACGACAATCAACAATTTTTCACACATTGTTCTCTTGCAAGGCACTAGGCATCAGTCCAGCGTTAGCTGGCGCTCGGAGGCCACGAAAAAAACACTATTTTTTAGGGAAAACGTGGATGCGTCCAAGGATACCGAGTGAGGGCGCATTCCTTTCTTCCTTGCGAATTAATTCGTGGGCGGGAGGGATATAAATGGGCGAGTGAAAGCAAGGTGTAGTTACTCGACGGAGAAGGAAGAATGTCATGAGGACAAGGTTTATATATACGGAATGGAGTGAACGCAAACAAAAGATGTTACGTAATTGCTCACTGAGCGTGCATGTCGTTCGATAACGAAAGAAATGTCACTTTCTTCCTACGTTCCTACGTCAGAAAATGTATTTCTTTCTATATCTACCTCATGATGAGAAAATACACAATGAAAACAATACCATTGAAACGAAGTATTTTGGTTTACAATTTGGTTTCGCTGAGCAAAAACACCTGCTTTATTCAGAATTCATGACTCATAACTCATTATTACCAAATACGGAATACGAAACTCGAATCTAAATTCCGAGATTTTTGAGGTTATAAGACTAACTTCGGGACTAGGTTTTATGTATGCTTCGCGAGCCTTGTTGGTTTTCCATCTGCCATGGCGAGATATAAGAGTAGAAGGAATGTGGGCATTGCTGGCAGCCGTTGCCCCACCCGACCTTAGGCTATGGAGCCCATATTCGCCTATATTGGGAAATAAAGGTTTTATTGCTTGGAGCACTGTCTCACGAGGACTGTTATAACTTAAAAAGTGTGGTGTTGTAACTAGACCCTTTTTTGAAGCTGTTAATCTACGTACAATAGGTAAGGTCGAATCAATTGGATCTGCCAAAGCATTCAAGTATCGTTCTGCAACGACGACTGGACAAGTTGACTTAAATGTTCTGGCTATTGTCACGTCATTGCCTTGACGTAAATGGTCAGTTTTAGATTTTGGCAAATGTAACAGTAGGCGATCTGGTGTAAAAGTACAATCACAGCGTCTGATGTGGCTTAGATCGTCGAATCTCAAAAATCCTGCATAACTGATAAAACAGACAAATAAAGTTCGAAGATCCAACAATGTCGCTGTTGAATGACCGTGTGACACCAGTAACTTTTCCAGTATTTCGGGTGTACTGGTTCTTTCCTCGTGATGGGTGTAGTGTGGGTACGATTATATCCTTGCAATGCAAGTCTGAACATACAATCATCTGTAGGAGACGGCAGCCCGGCTAAGCTATGTACCCATTTAACGCAGGCGGAAACAGCATCAGCTGCCGTCTTCGCTCCGGATGTCGTGGATAAATGAGCAATGTAAAGTGCGAGATGGTATGGGTCTGCTGGAAATGCCTCGACTCCGATTCTGGTGCGAGCCCAGGTTTCATCTGCCCCATGTGGCCAGATATTTTGGGGTTGTAGACGATGCTCTGGCCGCAATTAGTAGAGAAGGCAGCGTATTGTCAGCGAGAATGTGGAGGGTTGGGTCTTGAAGGGATTGCTTATTACGGTTCCATGCCTCTGTCAATAAAAACAAACAAGAAAGCCACAAGTACCTTTGTCACAATATGCTAAACGCATAACGCGTCTATACAAAATGGCGCAACAATCATAACGACAATCAACAATTTTTCACACATTGTTCTCTTGCAAGGCACTAGGCATCAGTCCAGCGTTAGCTGGCGCTCGGAGGCCACGAAAAAAAACCTATTTTTTAGGGGAAAACGTGGATGCGTCCAAGGATACCGAGTGAGGGCGCATTCCCTTTCTTCCTTGCGAATTAATTCGTGGGCGGGAGGGATATAAATGGGCGAGTGAAAGCAAGGTGTAGTTACTCGACGGAGAAGGAAGAATGTCATGAGGACAAGGTTTATATATACGGAATGGAGTGAACGCAAACAAAAGATGTTACGTAATTGCTCACTGAGCGTGCATGTCGTTCGATAACGAAAAGAAATGTCACTTTCTTCCTACGTTCCTACGTCAGAAAATGTATTTCTTTTCTATATCTACCTCATGATGAGAAAATACACAATGAAAACAATACCATTGAAACGAAGTATTTTGGTTTACAATTTGGTTTCGCTGAGCAAAAACACCTGCTTTATTCAGAATTCATGACTCATAACTCATTATTACCAAATACGGAATACGAAACTCGAATCTAAATTCCGAGATTTTTTGAGGTTATAAGACTAACTTCAGGACTAGGTTTTATGTATGCTTCGCGAGCCTTGTTGGTTTTCCATCTGCCATGGCGAGATATAAGAGTAGAAGGAATGTGGGCATTGCTGGCAGCCGTTGCCCCACCCGACCTTAGGCTATGGAGCCCATATTCGCCTATATTGGGCACTAAAGGTTGTATTGCTTGGAGCACTGTCTCACGAGTTCTGGTATAACTTAAACCGTGTGTGGTGGGAACTAGACCCTTTTTTGAAGCTGTTAATCTACGTACAATAGGTAAGGTCGAATCAATTGGATCTGCCAAAGCATTCAAGTATCGTTCTGCAACGACGACTGGACAAGTTGACTTAAATGTTCTGGCTATTGTCACGTCATTGCCTTGACGTAAATGGTCAGTTTTAGATTTTGGCAAATGTAACAGTAGGCGATCTGGTGTAAAAGTACAATCACAGCGTCTGATGTGGCTTAGATCGTCGAATCTCAAAAATCCTGCATAACTGATAAAACAGACAAATAAAGTTCGAAGATCCAACAATGTCGCTGTTGAATGACCGTGTGACACCAGTAACTTTTCCAGTATTTCGGGTGTAATTGGGTCTTTCCTCGTGATGGGTGTAGTGTGGGTACGATTATATCCTTGCAATGCAAGTCTGAACATACAATCATCTGTAGGAGACGGCAGCCAGCTAAGCTATGTACCCACTTAACGCAGGCGGAAACAGCATCAGCTGCCGTCTTCGCTCCGGATGTCGTGGATAAATGAGCAATGTAAAGTGCGAGATGGTATGGGTCTGCTGGAAATGCCTCGACTCCGATTCTGGTGCGAGCCCAGGTTTCCCATCTGCCCCATGTGGCCAGATATTTTGGGGTTGTAGACGATGCTCTGGCCGCAATTAGTAGAGAAGGCAGCGTATTGTCAGCGAGAATGTGGAGGGTTGGGTCTTGAAGGGATTGCTTATTACGGTTCCATGCCTCTGTCAATAAAAACAAACAAGAAAGCCACAAGTACCTTTGTCACAATATGCTAAACGCATAACGCGTCTATACACAATGGCGCAACAATCATAACGACAATCAACAATTTTTCACACATTGTTCTCTTGCAAGGCACTAGGCATCAGTCCAGCGTTAGCTGGCGCTCGGAGGCCACGAAAAAAACACTATTTTTTAGGGGAAAACGTGGATGCGTCCAAGGATACCGAGTGAGGGCGCATTCCCTTTCTTCCTTGCGAATTAATTCGTGGGCGGGAGGGATATAAATGGGCGAGTGAAAGCAAGGTGTAGTTACTCGACGGAGAAGGAAGAATGTCATGAGGACAAGGTTTATATATACGGAATGGAGTGAACGCAAACAAAAGATGTTACGTAATTGCTCACTGAGCGTGCATGTCGTTCGATAACGAAAAGAAATGTCACTTTCTTCCTACGTTCCTACGTCAGAAAATGTATTTCTTTTCTATATCTACCTCATGATGAGAAAATACACAATGAAAACAATACCATTGAAACGAAGTATTTTGGTTTACAATTTGGTTTCGCTGAGCAAAACACCTGCTTTATTCAGAATTCATGACTCATAACTCATTATTACCAAATACGGAATACGAAACTCGAATCTAAATTCCGAGATTTTTGAGGTTATAAGACTAACTTCGGGACTAGGTTTTATGTATGCTTCGCGAGCCTTGTTGGTTTTCCATCTGCCATGGCGAGATATAAGAGTAGAAGGAATGTGGGCATTGCTGGCAGCCGTTGCCCCACCCGACCTTAGGCTATGGAGCCCATATTCGCCTATATTGGGCACTAAAGGTTTTATTGCTTGGAGCACTGTCTCACGAGTTCTGGTATAACTTAAACCGTGTGTGGTGGGAACTAGACCTTTTTGAAGCTGTTAATCTACGTACAATAGGTAAGGTCGAATCAATTGGATCTGCCAAAGCATTCAAGTATCGTTCTGCAACGACGACTGGACAAGTTGACTTAAATGTTCTGGCTATTGTCACGTCATTGCCTTGACGTAAATGGTCAGTTTTAGATTTTGGCAAATGTAACAGTAGGCGATCTGGTGTAAAGTACAATCACAGCGTCTGATGTGGCTTAGATCGTCGAATCTCAAAATCCTGCATAACTGATAAAACAGACAAATAAAGTTCGAAGATCCAACAATGTCGCTGTTGAATGACCGTGTGACACCAGTAACTTTTCCAGTATTTCGGGTGTAATTGGTTCTTTCCTCGTGATGGGTGTAGTGTGGGTACGATTATATCCTTGCAATGCAAGTCTGAACATACAATCATCTGTAGGAGACGGCAGCCCGGCTAAGCTATGTACCCACTTAACGCAGGCGGAAACAGCATCAGCTGCCGTCTTCGCTCCGGATGTCGTGGATAAATGAGCAATGTAAAGTGCGAGATGGTATGGGTCTGCTGGAAATGCCTCGACTCGATTCTGGTGCGAGCCCAGGTTTCCCATCTGCCCCATGTGGCCAGATATTTTGGGGTTGTAGACGATGCTCTGGCCGCAATTAGTAGAGAAGGCAGCGTATTGTCAGCGAGAATGTGGAGGGTTGGGTCTTGAAGGGATTGCTTATTACGGTTCCATGCCTCTGTCAATAAAAACAAACAAGAAAGCCACAAGTACCTTTGTCACAATATGCTAAACGCATAACGCGTCTATACAAAATGGCGCAACAATCATAACGACAATCAACAATTTTTCACACATTGTTCTCTTGCAAGGCACTAGGCATCAGTCCAGCGTTAGCTGGCGCTCGAGGCCACGAAAAAACCTATTTTTAGGGAAAACGTGGATGCGTCCAAGGATACCGAGTGAGGGCGCATTCCTTTCTTCCTTGCGAATTAATTCGTGGGCGGGAGGGATATAAATGGGCGAGTGAAAGCAAGGTGTAGTTACTCGACGGAGAAGGAAGAATGTCATGAGGACAAGGTTTATATATACGGAATGGAGTGAACGCAAACAAAAGATGTTACGTAATTGCTCACTGAGCGTGCATGTCGTTCGATAACGAAAAGAAATGTCACTTTCTTCCTACGTTCCTACGTCAGAAAATGTATTTCTTTTCTATATCTACCTCATGATGAGAAAATACACAATGAAAACAATACCATTGAAACGAAGTATTTTGGTTTACAATTTGGTTTCGCTGAGCAAAAACACCTGCTTTATTCAGAATTCATGACTCATAACTCATTATTACCAAATACGGAATACGAAACTCGAATCTAAATTCCGAGATTTTTTGAGGTTATAAGACTAACTTCGGGACTAGGTTTTATGTATGCTTCGCGAGCCTTGTTGGTTTTCCATCTGCCATGGCGAGATATAAGAGTAGAAGGAATGTGGGCATTGCTGGCAGCCGTTGCCCCACCCGACCTTAGGCTATGGAGCCCATATTCGCCTATATTGGGCACTAAAGGTTGTATTGCTTGGAGCACTGTCTCACGAGTTCTGGTATAACTTAAACCGTGTGTGGTGGGAACTAGACCCTTTTTTGAAGCTGTTAATCTACGTACAATAGGTAAGGTCGAATCAATTGGATCTGCCAAAGCATTCAAGTATCGTTCTGCAACGACGACTGGACAAGTTGACTTAAATGTTCTGGCTATTGTCACGTCATTGCCTTGACGTAAATGGTCAGTTTTAGATTTTGGCAAATGTAACAGTAGGCGATCTGGTGTAAAAGTACAATCACAGCGTCTGATGTGGCTTAGATCGTCGAATCTCAAAATCCTGCATAACTGATAAAACAGACAAATAAAGTTCGAAGATCCAACAATGTCGCTGTTGAATGACCGTGTGACACCAGTAACTTTTCCAGTATTTCGGGTGTAATTGGTTCTTTCCTCGTGATGGGTGTAGTGTGGGTACGATTATATCCTTGCAATGCAAGTCTGAACATACAATCATCTGTAGGAGACGGCAGCCCGGCTAAGCTATGTACCCACTTAACGCAGGCGGAAACAGCATCAGCTGCCGTCTTCGCTCCGGATGTCGTGGATAAATGAGCAATGTAAAGTGCGAGATGGTATGGGTCTGCTGGAAATGCCTCGACTCCGATTCTGGTGCGAGCCCAGGTTTCCCATCTGCCCCATGTGGCCAGATATTTTGGGGTTGTAGACGATGCTCTGGCCGCAATTAGTAGAGAAGGCAGCGTATTGTCAGCGAGAATGTGGAGGGTTGGGTCTTGAAGGGATTGCTTATTACGGTTCAATGCCTCTGTCAATAAAAACAAACAAGAAAGCCACAAGTACCTTTGTCACAATATGCTAAACGCATAACGCGTCTATACAAAATGGCGCAACAATCATAACGACAATCAACAATTTTTCACACATTGTTCTCTTGCAAGGCACTAGGCATCAGTCCAGCGTTAGCTGGCGCTCGGAGGCCACGAAAAAAAACCTATTTTTAGGGAAAACGTGGATGCGTCCAAGGATACCGAGTGAGGGCGCATTCCTTTCTTCCTTGCGAATTAATTCGTGGGCGGGAGGGATATAAATGGGCGAGTGAAAGCAAGGTGTAGTTACTCGACGGAGAAGGAAGAATGTCATGAGGACAAGGTTTATATATACGGAATGGAGTGAACGCAAACAAAAGATGTTACGTAATTGCTCACTGAGCGTGCATGTCGTTCGATAACGAAAAGAAATGTCACTTTCTTCCTACGTTCCTACGTCAGAAAATGTATTTCTTTTCTATATCTACCTCATGATGAGAAAATACACAATGAAAACAATACCATTGAAACGAAGTATTTTGGTTTACAATTTGGTTTCGCTGAGCAAAAACACCTGCTTTATTCAGAATTCATGACTCATAACTCATTATTACCAAATACGGAATACGAAACTCGAATCTAAATTCCGAGATTTTTTGAGGTTATAAGACTAACTTCGGGACTAGGTTTTATGTATGCTTCGCGAGCCTTGTTGGTTTTCCATCTGCCATGGCGAGATATAAGAGTAGAAGGAATGTGGGCATTGCTGGCAGCCGTTGCCCCACCCGACCTTAGGCTATGGAGCCCATATTCGCCTATATTGGGCACTAAAGGTTTTATTGCTTGGAGCACTGTCTCACGAGTTCTGGTATAACTTAAACCGTGTGTGGTGGGAACTAGACCCTTTTTTGAAGCTGTTAATCTACGTACAATAGGTAAGGTCGAATCAATTGGATCTGCCAAAGCATTCAAGTATCGTTCTGCAACGACGACTGGACAAGTTGACTTAAATGTTCTGGCTATTGTCACGTCATTGCCTTGACGTAAATGGTCAGTTTTAGATTTTGGCAAATGTAACAGTAGGCGATCTGGTGTAAAAGTACAATCACAGCGTCTGATGTGGCTTAGATCGTCGAATCTCAAAAATCCTGCATAACTGATAAAACAGACAAATAAAGTTCGAAGATCCAACAATGTCGCTGTTGAATGACCGTGTGACACCAGTAACTTTTCCAGTATTTCGGGTGTAATTGGTTCTTTCCTCGTGATGGGTGTAGTGTGGGTACGATTATATCCTTGCAATGCAAGTCTGAACATACAATCATCTGTAGGAGACGGCAGCCCGGCTAAGCTATGTACCCACTTAACGCAGGCGGAAACAGCATCAGCTGCCGTCTTCGCTCCGGATGTCGTGGATAAATGAGCAATGTAAAGTGCGAGATGGTATGGGTCTGCTGGAAATGCCTCGACTCCGATTCTGGTGCGAGCCCAGGTTTCCCATCTGCCCCATGTGGCCAGATATTTTGTGGTTGTAGACGATGCTCTGGCCGCAATTAGTAGAGAAGGCAGCGTATTGTCAGCGAGAATGTGGAGGGTTGGGTCTTGAAGGGATTGCTTATTACGGTTCAATGCCTCTGTCAATAAAAACAAACAAGAAAGCCACAAGTACCTTTGTCACAATATGCTAAACGCATAACGCGTCTATACAAAATGGCGCAACAATCATAACGACAATCAACAATTTTTCACACATTGTTCTCTTGCAAGGCACTAGGCATCAGTCCAGCGTTAGCTGGCGCTCGGAGGCCACGAAAAAAAACCTATTTTTTAGGGGAAAACGTGGATGCGTCCAAGGATACCGAGTGAGGGCGCATTCCCTTTCTTCCTTGCGAATTAATTCGTGGGCGGGAGGGATATAAATGGGCGAGTGAAAGCAAGGTGTAGTTACTCGACGGAGAAGGAAGAATGTCATGAGGACAAGGTTTATATATACGGAATGGAGTGAACGCAAACAAAAGATGTTACGTAATTGCTCACTGAGCGTGCATGTCGTTCGATAACGAAAAGAAATGTCACTTTCTTCCTACGTTCCTACGTCAGAAAATGTATTTCTTTTCTATATCTACCTCATGATGAGAAAATACACAATGAAAACAATACCATTGAAACGAAGTATTTTGGTTTACAATTTGGTTTCGCTGACAAAAACACCTGCTTATGAGAAAACGCCAAAGAAGGGGACGTTAGTGGTTCTTGGGGCCGTTACTAAAATAACGATTGGGTAGTCGGACACCAAAATAATGGTCATTTTGATTTCAAAAAATGAAGCACACCAGGCACACAAATCGGCCATGTACAGATGTAGATATTATTTGACAAATTGTTAAAAATCTGCTCTCTATTGTCAAATAGATACTCGCCAAATGGCAGTTACGTATTCTGAACAAATCTCAGATACAGTCCGAGCAATAGCCCAACTCGGAACAACAATATCCTCGATTGGTCTGTCTGGGGGACTTTGAGAAATCCCATCTCAATGCTAATGTGAGAAATGACGGTTCAGAGTTAAAAGGTGATACTTTCCCCAAAGAGGGAGGAATGAACGAAATATTCATTAATTTCCAATCGAATACATGTTTATTCAAATGTGAACCGTCGGGGCAAAGTAATGGCCAAAAGTGAGAAGATGGCCATTTCGGCACAACTAGTGTACCAACTGCTTTGGAATATTCCATGAGTCTGATGACTTGAGATATAAGTGAAACAGGGGGACAGAAATAATTATTATGGACCGACCAATCTTGACAAAAGGCATCGACTCCAGAAACACCTTTACACCAAAACCTGGCATTAAATGCCTGAAGTTTTCTGTTTTGGGGTGAGGCAAATCGATCAATTGAATGTGGTCCCCAACATGAATCAATTATTGCAAAGGAGTGGTCATCTATAGACCAATCGTCAAAATCGACAAATTTACTTATTTTGTCGGCTAACCTGTTCTCATTTCTGGGCAACCATTCGGGGACAATGACAATATTGTTTAACCGGCAAAGTTTATAAATACTAAGGGCAATTTCATGAAGGTTTGATGTTGTGCTCCCGCATTTGATAATTGAAGGAACGTTCGCATTGTCCGTGAACCATTTGATTTTGTGATTTGTAAGATAGGACTGGCACTCAATAAGGATTCTGAGTACCGCAGTCAACTCGCGCCATGTTGAGCTATTGAGTTTTCACTCACTGACCATATACCATGAAATCGCATATCGGACTTGCCGTGAACGAAACCGCCGTAACCGGTGGCACTGGCATCGGAAGAAATCTGAATTGTTGGTACGAGACGAAATTTGAATGGAAAGCCGTTAAGTAATTTAATGTTTTGGATCCAAAATTCTAGTTCGGCGGTAACGCTGCTGGGAAGATTTATGAAGCTTGTCCAAGAAACGCGCGATTCAATTGCATGGTAGCATGAGCGGGTCATAAGCCTAGCTATCGGGCCCAAGGCGGGAGACATAGCGATCACTTGGCCCGCGATTGAAGCCAATTTCATAACTGAAATTAGCTGACCAGCTGTGAACTGAACCATCAAATAGTTAATGGAAGAAAGCAACTTGGCAAGTTTAGCCTCGCCGATGTAAAACTTTGAAGTGGTAGAATCTATGAAAAAACCTAGATAGTGAATATTTGTAATGGGAGTCCACACACACTTCGTTTTGCTTAATACAAAGCCGCTACGGGATATTGTTTCTTTGACAATGTCTAGATTCCTTAAGGCGGAGAGTCGAGTTGGGGAGATAATGAGACCGTCGTCGATGTAAACAAAGGAAAGAATGCCTTGCGCGCGCCAATAGTAAACCAAGGGCCTGACCACTTTGGTAAAGATATAACATGCACTGCTGAGTCCGAATGGAAGAACTGTGAAAACATAGTACTTAGTGCAATTAAGACGCGTCCATGAAAACCCAAGACACTGTTGGTGAAGGGGAAAAATATCAATGTGGTGATATCCCGATTCAAAATCGAAAGATAAATAATGCTGTCCAGAATGAAGAACCTGTGCAATATGCTTTAGGTCTTCATATTTGAATGGAGTTAATGAAATAAATTTGTTGGGGTGTCGAAGGTCCAAAACAAGTCTTAATTTGTTCCCTTCCGCAACGGTTAGTGGGTTGCAACACAAAGGAATAGTATCGACTTCAATTATGCAATGCTTAATTAACAATTCTGAAATGGCAGAATCGACAAAGTCTGAATGGTCCAAACTAGATTTGTTATTCGTAGCAAAAAACGATGATGGCAAATATTTAAAAGGAATTTTATATCCGTATGCAATGGTTTCAACAACTAAAGCACTGGCTTTCAAATCTTTTATCCAAAAAGGCAAACAAGATTTTAATTTACCTTTAACGGTCAATGGGGCTGTCTGTGGAGAGTCGTGCTCCGAGGATTCCCAGTTTCTATGTGGGGGAAATTCTGGCTGTTGTGGCTGCGGGCTGCTGTTGACTGGCTCGCAGGGCTCTGAGGGATGGGCAGTTAGTTCGCACATGGCCGGTGATGCCGCATTGAAAACACATTCTCCGGTCAACCCCGAAGGAGGGCGTAGTGAAATTGTAGGGGAAGCGACGAAAAGAAGACTGATGAACAGGCGGAGCAGTTGAAAGGCTGTACCGGTTTGTGGAAAACTTCGAATTGCTCTTTGTTTTCTTGGCCGCATCAGCTCTCTTACTGACTGCCGATTTTTCGGCTTTACGAAGCCGTTTCTCATCGTCAGAGTCGTCCGCCAAATTATCAGTTAGGTACTCTTTTACGGTCGCCCAACCCAAGGGCGAGCGGTCCGCTAGTTTTATAAGTTTCTGACGTTGTTTTACCGCCTCTAGGGTCTCCTGGAGAGTACTCTTCGTACTGGTGATGTCACCGAGCTCCAAAGATCCGAGGGCAGAATCTAATACCGTTGCTATCTTTGCAGAGTGGGTATGCTGATCCTTGTTGCCTTCGCTCTTGAAGGAGACAGCAGTTTCAGACAATCGTTGCCTTTTTGATGTAACATCAACGTTGTGCTGAAGATGTTGTATGGCGTTAAGAATCTCTTGATTCGAGACGACTTGAGCTTGGTTCTCCAAGCTCATGATGCTTGAATGTGTGCAGTAACGAGTGAAAGCAAGGTGTAGTTACTTGACGGAGAAGGAAGAATGTCATGAGGACAAGGTTTATATATACGGAATGGAGTGAACGCAAACAAAAGATGTTACGTAATTGCTCACTGAGCGTGCATGTCGTTCGATAACGAAAAGAAATGTCACTTCGCGATGGTGAGTTTGTCCACGGCAAGTCGACGAGGACGGGCAGTAACTGGGGGTCCAGTTGTGGTGATGTGATGGGTGACTGAGTGTTTAACTGGTAACTCATTATACACAGGGCGTGTTACTCCCGGAAATGACGCGATGAGCGTGTCGAAAGGCGTAGGCAAATCTTTGACTAACACCGGGCTCAGTAAAGGCGATGTCACTCCTATCCCCGTACTGAAAGGTGGGTGGTAGTATCGCTGAGCTTGCGTTTTTTTATGTCTACCAGCAGTGCATAGTGTTGCAGGAAGTCTGCACCGATAATAGCCATCGGAACATCGGCAATCAGAAAAACCCATCGGAAAACTCGTCGTAGTCCGACGTTGAGTGTGCAAGACTTTTCCCCAAAGGTCGCTATAGGAGAGTTATTGACGGCCTGTAGGCGTACTGCAGAAGGCCTCAGTTTGCGGTGTTTAGCCACTACCGACAAAGGTAAAACACTAACTTCTGCTCCGGTGTCAACAAGAAAACGGATTCTAGTTGTCTGATCATTGATGTAGAAAAGGCAGGCTGGCTTGTCGCCGTTAACCGCTGGCGGTGGCGTTTTCCGAGTTGTGTTGAGTGGAAGTGCGGCGGGAACAAGGACTAGTGCACTTGCGAGCGTCACTGCCAAATTTCCAGTGGTACCAGCACTGTCGATCTGCATTGGGGGTGGCACTACCCTCTCTATCACGACTGCGGGAGTACGGTCTGCCACGGCTTTGGCGTCGTTCGCGTGGTCTCGCCCGTGATGTCTGGGCAAGCTGACATGTGAGAGCCTGGACCTGACTGGTTAATTGTTCCACTTGTACCTGTAGTGCTGAAATGGCTGGATTAGGCAGGGTCGGAAATTGAGGGGCAGAGACTGCACTCATGGTTAATGCGGCTGGTTCGGACGCCTCTACTATCTTGTCTGCCAGGTCAGCCAATTGGGTAATATTGACTGCTTCACTGGTCGAAGCGAGGATAAGCTGCATGTTGGAAGGGAGGCGCTTGAGGAAAAGCTGCTTCAGGATGGACTCTTCCAGCTTGTTCTCGCCGAGCAGTTGTTGCATTTTCCTCAGCAGCTGGGATGGTTTCCTGTCTCCCAACTCTTCAGCCGTCAGCAACAAGTGTAGGCGCTTTTGCTCCGAAGCGGAAGTGCGCTTTATCAGCTCATCCTTAAGCTGTGTGTATGGCTGATCTGAGGGAAGGTGAACCAGCAGATCCCGAACCTCTTGAGCAATGTTGGGTTGCAAGGAAGACACCACATATGCGTACTTGGTGTGCTCGGAGGTGATGTTTTTGGTAGTGAACTGCGCCTCGACCTGGGCAAACCATATGATAGGATCATTGGCCCAGTACGGTGGGAGTTTTATGCTAACTGCAGCGGTAACATTAGTGATGGGAGTTTGGATGTCTAGAGGTTTCTCGTCAGTTATGCCAGTAGCCATGGTGTTGAAACGGTTGCTGCCTGCTCGTCTGGGTCACCAATTTAGCGGATAAGATTAGCCCACTAATAATGGAAGAACGACTGTAAATGTTAACTCACCACTGGCAGGGTATGTTGTTAATTTTTAGGGACGAACTCGAACTCCTGCACTGGATAGCTCACGCGTGGGAGCCAACCGTAATGTCGGCAGCAGGCTAACGTCAATTTACACTCCACAGAGCAAAACGTTTAGTCCCGTGTCAAGGGTGTCCATAAAGTTCACAAAACAAACAATTCGGCGGTTGAACAAAGACAATATAACGAATAAAAGATAAGAGCCAAAACTGCGGCAATAAAGTTGTCAAAACGCTAAGTAAATACGATGAACTAACGCGAAGAGAAAAACCTCACACGTGTAGAACATTACTGTAAGAAGGTTGCTCTCCGAAGGGCAAAGGTCAGCAACACTGGGCTGATGCACTATGGCGTGCCCCATGTAACAACAAATCAAAACAGTACGCACAAAAAGGTTCGGGTCACTACACAGTAAAATTGTTTCTAGATATATGTTGCTTTTTCGTTTACCTTGTCTTGTCTTGCCTTGTTTTCTGTTTACTTTGTCTTGTGTGTGTAGTTTTGTTAATTTTCCCTCTCTTTCTGTCTACAATGCCCATTCCCCTTACTCACTTATTCCTCTATTTCTATTAAATATTTATCATTCTTTCTTCATACATATTCAGGTCAAGATGAGGTTGAGCGGTGAGAATGCAGCACTGAACCCCAGAGAAGAAGTCTTCATCAGAGTTCCTCCCTGACAAACCGAGAAAAATTGAGGAGAAAAAAACTGTGATAAGTATTCACAGTGCCAAACCTTGATTGCATGCCAACTGTTTGAAGCAGCCCAACGGAAGGACGAGAGGTTACTTTTGCAAATCGAAGATAAAGATCTTGTGGGTTTAGAAGTTTGCTATCATTGTCTTTGCTATAATGAGTATGTACCCAATTCTTGACAAGGCCAGATCCATTAGATGAAAAACCTATTTGGTACAATGATGCATAAATAAAATTATGTGAAGAAGTCATCCAGAAGAGAATAATAAAAAACAATGAAATTCTTTTCACAAAGTCATTACATCGTAAGTTCATCAAGTGCGTACAAGAAATGGAGGGAGTTGACTGCAGTAAGTACAGGTGACAGGTCCCACAATCTGAAAACGCGTCTGAAAAGTACATTTCCTACGCTGGTAATTCATAGATTATTTACTAAGAATACAATTGACTTGGTGTACAGCAAATTTCTTGCTGCAAAAGAACTGGTAGAGACTGCAGTTGGCTCAGATACATTATGTACTGATACTGATATAGACAGCAATGAAGGTGCTGGAGTAGCAGAGAGATTTTCACATGAAAGTGCATATCTTCACACACTCTTCAATGCATCAGCTGTACTATATAATACACTTATAATGAAGAAATCACATGGCATTATATCTGCCCTGTCCATCAACTTCAGATGACTTATCCTTGCAGACTGCTTAACAAATGAGCCAGTAATTTTCAATCACCCGCTTTGTTCATCTTACACTGTCTAGGACACTGATCCCATGACTCGTTGAAAGTCTACTCTGATTGAGATCATGTCGGCCCTTTAACCATTATATTTAATTAAACAATTATGTTGACTTTCTTTTCATGCACCAGTAAAAGTTTATTTTTAAGTGCTAAAGATTTAACAATACTAGCCAAAACCAATTAATGCTAGGGACTACAGGTTCACTTATTGGAATATTTTGTACTTCAGGAAGAAAATATTCTTTTCATTGCAAATTAGACCTAAAAGTTTGGATAACCTTTATCCTGTATTAAATGGATTATTATTGATAGGTGCAAAAATGGATGGAAAAGGAGTATCATGACCATGACAAAATAAAGCAGAAGTGTCATTCAAAAGATAATGTTGTTTCGCATTTCCTTTATTTAAATATCTTATTAATTTTGTGTATTAACGAAGAATGTGTTTTATCAATTTAAATATTTACACAAAACGTTTAATAACAATTAATAACCAATAATTTACTTTTTAAAGATGAGAAAAGATTCACAAATTGGTCTTTGATTTAGGCAGGGTTAGATCCAGCGTTGCCTAAAGAGGGTGGAGCTCAAGGTAAGGAGATGGGGGATGGGAAACGAAACCCCAAAATATTGAAATGTATGGACAATTTAGAAGTTTTTCACATGATCACTTAAATTGGAATACTACCCCACGACACCATAGATCCTACCCTGGGAGTAAGGGGTAGAGGACTGGGGGGGGGGGGGATTCAGACGTTCAGGGAGCAGTCGGGTTCAGACCTTTTATTCAAGGCAAGATTTTTTTAAACTGGTTCATTTCTTTACAATGACATCATCAAATATTTCCCATATATGGAATCCCCTTTCCAAACTCTTCCCCACCTCACTGGACCGATTTGACAGATTAGGGTAGGGGAAACATAAAAAACATAGCCCATGTGAACTATTCAATTATACAAAAATCCCCATTGAAATGTACAGTTTTCTAAGAATGGCCGAAAGAGGGCGATATTTTCATGTCATAGTTCAAATGCAAATATCTGCCAAAGTGGCAAGTTTTGTGAGTGTGGATTTATATATTAGAATTTACATGTAATTATCTATTAAACTGTTTCTACGCTCATGCCTGATATGCGTCACGAAACTCAATTTCTGAATGCATTTTCATTGCACGCTCCGTGGTCTAGTAGTCTGAAGTCAAGTCACATGCTGAACTTAACTACATAGCCGTAGTCTCTTGTCAAGTCGCACTTGGCACCACGGATGCGAGTTTTGTCATGAAACTTTTCTGAAGAGAAAACCATATTTACCAAGTTCAGACTTAATTAATGTATTTTTAAACAACTTTAGGTGATGACGTCATAACATGATGAACAACCAAACACCTTGAGAACGAGCATTCTACTCACTAGACTAACATGCTCGTGGAAGTTGTTGGTGAATTAACTATTGAAGAACCTTTGTAACATTAGATTTTTATGGGAATTTGTAAGTGAATTAGGAATTTTACTGCAGAAAAAAATAGCTGCCTGGCTTGGCTCGTACCTGCAATGTCTCCCCATTTTAGCTGTAATAATGGGCGTTCTATTAAGGATTAGATTTCTTAAATATTTTGTTTATCATAACTGGGAGAAAGACAAATAATCTGATAATCAAAGTACACTTAAAATAGGCTCTTTATTTCTGCAATTACTATTAAATACTAACTTATACAATGTTCATAACTTAACATTTTGGATTCATTTTGCATTTTAAACAACTTTAGGTGATGACGCCATAACATGATAAATAACCAAACACCTTGAGTTTGTTTTTTACAAACTCTATATCTCTAGTTATTATTAGTATTATTATTATTATTATTAGCAGCAGCAGCAGCAGCAGCAGCAGCAGTCCTCTAAATTTCCCTATTTCTCACAATTTTATGAAACAATCATAATTGTTTTTTGAGTAGTCCAAAAGTTCCAAAAAAGTTCAATACTTCTTTTACAATCGTCATCTTTAAGGAAATCATTGTCACATATCCACCTTCCCGGTCCCATATCAATATATTGTTTTTCAAACCAGTAAGGTTATTTTCTTGAATTAATGGAAATATAACTCGGATCATGAATTGAATCAATTTGGCAATTAAAGTCTGCAGCCACAATTAGGTCGTCATTACAATGGTTATCATGAACATATTTTCCAAAATGTTTTTAAAAAACATTTCTTTCTATGAATTGGGGGCGTAAACAGAAAAAAAGATGTATAGAAATGTCATTGATCGATTATTTCCTCCCACCCATGTCTCTATTGTCACATTGTTGGCTAGTTAGGCTTAATCCACTTTTTTGAGATGTTAAAATAGCCACTCCACGACTGTTTCTTTCGCCATGACTGAAAGCGATATCCCCCCCCCCCCTCATTGCTTACGCCAAAACAATTCATCTCTAACTTCACTATGAGTCTCCTGAATACAGACAATAGCTATTTTCTTCCGGATGAGGTAATTGAAAATCATATCTCTTTTTTGATAATTTCTGAGACCATTAACATTCAGAGTAGCTATCGTCGATTCATGAGAATCAAAGCAAAGATAATCATTAATCACAGAAATTACCTTTCCTTTAATCGCCCTCTACCTCTTCCCCTTGACAATGGTGTTAAATACGGCTTGTATGATGGATCATTTTTTTTGGTGGCGATGGCTCCACTTCCTCGTTTCTTTCTATATCTCTGCACTCCTCTCCTGACGTATGGAACGTATGACGTATGAAAGATATTATCTTCTTCTTCTTCTTGTCCTTCATTGCCTATGTCCATGTTTGGTTCATATTCCTCGTCTATTTGTGGTTCATCTCCATCTTCCATAACTGAACCGTTCGATTCTGTCGTCTCCTTTAGCCATTTCATGTTCATCTAACTTCTCTGCAGCATAAGGTTTCCTCTTCCTTCTATCCTGTACAAACTCATCCCAAAATCCTCATTTTTTTCATTGATTTGGTTTTCTGTGGTTTGTTTTGGGGATTTGTCCTTGGATTGTTTTGAGGATTTGTCCACAGATTGTTTCTGTGTGTCTTTGACTTTTCCTCTCTGCTGGGCATCATCCGACTCAAGGCGTCGTTGACGTGTCTCTTCTTGTGCTTGTCGTTTCTCGTGTTGTTGTGTGTACCGTTTCACAGTCGGCTCTCGTCTTTGTAGTTCGTCTTTTTGATTGTATTGTTTCGTGTTCGGCCTTTCCCGTTGTTTTCCATCTGTTGATCTTTGTTGTTTTTCGTCTAGCTTTCTCTGTTCTTTGTAGCTTTGCTCTTTCGATTCCTTTGTTTATGACTTCCGCATATCGCTTGCCGTCTTATTTGTTAGTCGTCGTTTCTGCATTTCTTTGTCTCATCTCTTCCACCTCAACTTTCGTTAGCCACTGGTTATGTTTGATTTGTTTTACCTGGTCGGCAAGCCGCTGTTCACTTATTTCAAACATGCCTTTATCCTGCCATATGTTAATCATTCTCCTTCTGTACCCTCTGTTCTCTGGCTTGCTCCTTATAAAACATTCCATTGCAATTCTGTTATCGTCCTTACTCCACTTTCTCCTGTTTACAGCACGAATTCTGTTATTGTTCTGAGCAGTGTGTATACGATCTGGCGGTACCTGCTCAAGCATACCGACCAGAACGGGCGATGGACTTCCTCTTTGAGAGTTCGTCGCTGATTCACCGTTGAGTTGATGCTACATAGCATTCATTATTATCATCACAAAATTGTAAGAAAAGTTGTATTGTTTCAGGGGAAATTACAAAAGCGATGTGTATTTCATCCTGCAGTAGTTCACTCAGCGTTAGTTGCTATCAACATGTTCTAAAGGACGCAGATGGAACGCGCGTCTCACTGCTAACTATATACACTGAGTAACGTACGTTGTAAAGAGTCTTCCGAAATCGAAGAAATCCAAAAGGTTTTTACAGTAAAAAGCCACAAGATCTTTAATGGCCGATGTTGAAACTTACCCTGTAGAGTCTACTCGGTAGCACCTACAAGGAGAACACTTTTGGTAATGATTATACGACGGGAAACAATAAATATTATCGCTTGAATCGAGAGCCGATCTGTCGCAGTGTTTCTTGTCTCGACGCCAACATATTATTATTATTATTTCGCATTAGCACAGCATGAAAAGAAAGATCTTGTTTTCCTTTCTGCTGGTTACACTTCGAGTCAAGCTACGTCCCGTAGCCTTAGATCTCAAGTGTCTTTCGCAGAATCCTTGCAGTCCCTAAGAGTGCCGCCTTCTGTAGTAATTCTACTCTAGCAGATGTTCCTATCTCCTTGAGATGTTTCTCCAACGCCTTCGGAATTGTACCCAGTGCTCCCACTACCACAGGAATTACCTTCACCTTGACTTGCCACAGCTTGCGGAGTTCTCTCGCTAAATCCTGATATTTCTGTACCTTCTCCTTCTCCTTCGAAGCTACTCTACTATCACCCGGCACAGCTATATCAATAAGATAACACATCTTCTCATGCTTATCCAAGACAACAACATCCGGTCGTCTATGTTCTATAACATGATCTGTCTGGATGTTGAAGTCCCAGAGAATCTTGACATGGTCCGTTTCTTCAACCTTTTCCGGCACATGGTCGTACCACTTCGATTGCACCTTGACACCGTACTTCTTACACAGATCCCAATGGATCACCTTGGCCAACTTGTCGTGTCTGCCTTTGTACTCTGTCTGAGCATGCACTCTGCATTCGCTGACAATGTGAAATACAGTCTCCTCCGCCGCATTGCACATTCTGCACATAGAAGAGACATCTGACTTCTCGATCCTTGCCTTCATCACATTCGTCGGCAGAGACTGGTCTTGCGCTGCAGTAATCAGACCCTCGGTTTCTTTCTTTAGCTCTCCTCTCCTCAACCATTCCCAAGTCTTGCTACTTGCCACTTCTTCAGTGCATCTCAGGAATCTGCCGTGAAGTGGTTTTTCCTGCCAATCTCGTGTTCTTTCTTCTCTTCTTTGATTCTTATACTCCTTTGGACCTAATTCGTCTGCCTTCATGTATTTCCGCGCAACCTTCAACAACTTTTCCCGAGTACTTCTTACATGACACTGCAAGCTCCTTCTCTCGATGTTAACGCTGTCTGATACACTAAGTAACCCTCTTCCGCCCTCTGACCTCGGTAGATAGAGTCTGCTGACATTCGACCGTGGATGTAACATACCGTACATCGTCATCACTTTCCTCGTTTTCCTGTCAGCAACATCTAGATCTGCCTTAGTCCACTCGACAATTCCCGCACTGTATCTCATTAGTGACACAGCCCAAGTGTTGATCGCCTTTATCATATTCCCTCCATTCAGCTTGGACTTCAAACACTTCTTCACTCGTCTTATATACTCTTTCTTAAGTCTCTCTTTCGATTCCTCGTGCAGTACATGATCTGCTTCAAGCACTCCAAGATACTTATAACTTTCTACTTCACCCAACGCCCTCAATTGTGTGCCGTCTGGTAAAGCAATTCCATCCGAATGTACCCTTTTACCCCTCTTCATGGTCATCGCAGCACATTTCTCCAGACCAAACTTCATGCCGATGTCATCGCTGAAGATCCGTACAGTCTGCACCAAGGAATCAATCTCTTTCTCGTTCTTCGCAAACAACTTCAGGTCGTCCATGAAGAGAAGATGATTAATCCTGCATCCATCCTTCGTCATCTCGTATCCCGCACTAACCTTCCGCAAAATCATCGTCAAAGGGAACAGCGCCAAAACAAACAACAGTGGAGACAGAGAATCGCCCTGGAAAATACCTCGTCTGATGTTTACCTTACCAAGACATTCATCACTGGCCATCAGATTTGTTCTCCATGTCTTCATGCTCTCACCCAGAAGACATTTCACCGCATCAGCTGCCCCTATCATATCCAAACATTGCATAATCCACGAGTGTGATACCATGTCGTATGCTTTCTTGTAATCTATCCATGCCATAGCCAGATTAGTTTTCCTGTTCCTATATTATCAAACAATATTTATCTTTTATCACTGTTACCTGTTCACCAATCTATATATATCGCGGAACCCGCTGCTATATAGGATTCTAGCCGGCCAATCGTCATCGGGTAAGCTCGGTGGTCGAGAGGTAAGACGTCTGCACTGGTAAACAGGAGGTCGTGGGTTCGAATCCCGCCCGAGTCGCCTGTGTAGTTTTTTCACAGACACTCGGAAAGCACTGAGCATACAGTGCTATACACACGTCGGTGTAGGGCAAAATTAAATCAATTACTGTTACCTATTCAACAATAATCCTGCAAATGCGACATTATTCATGGTGTCATCATGGTCACCATCACGTTCATCAGTCAAATGTTTGCCATCATTTGAGGTTAGCTGGCCCATCAATGGTCGCTAGTCATGCCTCGTTTTTTGCCGTATACGGTGAGTCTTTATTCGTCTCGCTGGCGCCCATGGCTGTACTAGCGGAGTCTCGGTTCAGTTCCCGGTGTCTCGGGAAAGTGCTAAGACTTTCGCCTTTTTGTCGATTTTTGACAATTTCCACCCATTATTTCAAGTATCAATGAATTATACAAAATAATTATTCTTGACTTTGATTCAGTAATAAACGTCTGAAAGTGCGACTATCACTTGTGCCCTCGTGAGTTTTCTGGACAAAATGTTGTTAAAAAAGTCACATGACATTGTTTTTTGTACAAACAAGTATATTCTACTTTTGAAAGATCTTTCCAAACATGTATGAAAAACAATGAAATATTGAGGTGCGTTTTTTATCGCACAATTTTGCGCGACAAAGGCGGTGTGTACCTTTAAATTGGCTGCTTATTTCGGGAACGTAGAAATGGAACATTATCCTTCGACAAACATTAATCAAGTGGCAGGCTCTTACCAATGAGTGAATCAATTGTTACTATGAAATTGAAACGCGAAAAAACAAGTTTAACAGTGTGAATTTCATTGCACAAATATCACAAATGCTTGCCCAATAACGAATTTGAATGACTGGCTGTACGCCACGGGAAGCTTAGGCGAAATAGAAAGCTGTAGGTGAGTATTTTTTAAATTAGATGCGCATTTTTGTTAATTGCATGACACATTAAATGAAATTGAATGATCGTTTAAGTAAATTGAATGATAATTTTGAGCAGCAATCGTTTTCGCGCAAAAATGATTGACGCTGTGTAAAAATTGGTTGCTAAATTGACGAACATGGCCGGGAAAACCTATATTAAATGGCTTAAACATTTTGTGCATTGGTACATTCATTTTAATTGGTATGTGAAGTATAATTACCCCCCAAACCGGTGGGGTGGGCGTAAAATGCATCATTGCATGCAAACTAAAATAGTACATTTACGTCTTCCCTTTATTTGTCACTGGTTAAATACATTTCTTAAAAAATTTATTGAAAACTGTTAAAAACAATATTTTCTGTCACAATCAAACTTTTCCTTACATATCTATTGCAGTTTCTCACCATACAATTTGAATAATTCTATCAGTGAGTTATTTTAATACGGGTAGTACAAAATTAATGTTCACGATAGGCGTGGTATGAGTGTAAGTTGCAAACGGCACTCCAGCCGAAGTCAGTTGAACCAGTATAGACAAATGTCGCACCATCATATATACATATCATGTAGATAACTGTAAATGTTATGGTGTCAAGTTACACTAAATCAAAGTAGAGATTTTGTAAAATCAGCTCTTAAGTTTGAATTGTTTTTCTTCATTATCCTTTGTCACGGCAAAACCTTTATCCTAGGCCCGTTTTAGCTTTGGTCACTAGTTAAGCGGTTTCATGTGTTCGGTCGTGCTGCGATGACGTCATTGTTCTGACCAATGTGAACCGAAGTTTGTGATCGGTTACGCTTGGTTTTCAAGATGGCGGATTGTAAAAAGTAACGAAATTTTTGTTCAAAAATGGTGGAATGTTTGTTCGTTTACTTGCAATCTTTCAAGTTTATAAACTAGCACTTACAATAATTTTGACAAAATTTTAATAACAGCGTATTTGAGAAACGTTGTGGGTTGAACACGTCACAACTTTTTGAATTTAACACCAGAAACATGTTTCTGTTCATGTCCGCCAAAACACGCCCCTAGTTGCAAACCTGAAAGACATAAAATATTTATCATGTAGTGATACTCACTGTTATGACGTCATTATTCCATCAATAATTTTCAAATTGCATTTCCCTAACCAAACAAGGTAAAATATATACGGGTTGTAATGAGCGTGGAAAGCTTGTAATATGTTACATCTTTTGCACAGATCATGACCGTAATGTTCCTTAATTTCTTGTTTAAACTTTAAGTTCCATAAAAGCAGTAAGATATTTAAAAATGGGTGTAAAATTTGTCAGAATTTCAACAAATGTTGTATATAGTAAACAACCACAATTTATACAATTAATTAATATTTGTAGTTTCGTATGATATCCTCTGATAGTCTTCAGGAGAATGCTGCTTAAGTAGACTGCTGAAGAATTTGCGCGAAGATTGGAAATAGTGAATGCAATCACTTTATTGAACCAGAAATAAAGGTTGATGAGAATGCAAATCATCGAATTTAATAGTTGGTATATTTAACCGTTTTATATCAAGTGTCAATGTTATTGACGTTTTTCAGAGTTTTAAAACGTGAGAAGGATTATGAGATTAGCTTAGCGTTTTATCTCGAGTAAAACAGCATTAAGTACCGGTAACTTGTTTTGTATTGCAATCAATAACTATATTTCTTAAAAGAAGCATTCTTCATTTGAAGAGGTATTTGTTTGTAAACTTACGTAGCAATTGATCGCAATATAATTGTAAACTAAAGTTAATATGTTGCAAATAATTTTAAAGTTACAAACAAATTGTTAACCTGACCATCATTTCTTCAATAAGGTTTACAGTTATCAAAAGAAAAAAATTATATTTTATATTTTATATTTTATACAAATCATTAGATGGGGTTTTGGGAGTCCTACTAAACCCTCTAACCCACCAACACATACTGTAGTTAATTTGTCTGATACTGTACTCAGTGATCCCCAGGTTAAACTACTCTCACGAGGGCTATTGCCTACAGTCAAGCCCATCTGTTCCACCGATACCTTATACAGGAGGTGGTTGTCTGAACTGAGGCAACACCTTGTATCTCGGGGACATAGCAAACGCAGGGTCCAACTAGCAATCAACAGGGCCCCGAGTACCCCCGTAGCACCCTCTTGGCTACATCGGTTAACAAGAAAACCTCTCCCAACAAAGTTCCCCTGTTAATTACCTATCACCCCATATTACCTAGACTTTCATCTATCGTATAAAATGATAATATGACTATTTTATACTCAGCTAACAGGTTACGCTGAGCCATCCCTGAGCCCCTTTGATGGCGTCCCGTTCAGCACGGGAAATATTGCTGGCACATCTGGTAGGAAATTCCCTGTGAACCTCAGAATTGACTGACTTTATATAGTTATCAAGGGCTACATCCCGATTCTTAGGGGATACCCATACACTTTTTTCTTTGAAGCGGTTGCGGCCGAGGGTCCCAGAGGGACTGTCATCTGGGGGCCCGTCGTCCATTAGAGCAAGCCACTTTCAGTTTAGATTCTGTACTTTCAATATCAAGTGATTGTTTGTCAATGCATTTTAGGCATTGGGCTTCGAGAAGTTCAAGTAAATGGAAGGAAGTCTTGGTTCGTGTTCGTATTAATATTAATATTAATATTAATATTAATATTAATATTAATATTAATATTAATTTCCCTGGTCACCACGTATCACCCCAGATTACCTAGACTTTCATCTATCGTAAATGATAACATGACTATTTTACACTCCTCCGATAGGTTACGCTCAGCCATTCCTGAGCCCCCTTTGATTGTTTTCCGTCGCCCCCGCAACCTCGGCGATATATTGGTTCGGGCTAGGCTCCCTAGCACCAACAGTGGCCTTAACGTCACTGATCATGAATCACCACAGGGGTGCTTTAATTGTACCCGCTCGAGATGCAAAACCTGTTTGTATCTCAAACCTACTCAGAAGGTGAAAAGCCAATATGTAGGGGAGACAAAAACCAAATTGTGTCTCCGCTTTGGCAACCATGTTTCCTCTGTGAAAACTTTAAAAAACTACCATGTAGCAATTCATTTTAACAGCGCTAATCATAGCATTAAGGATGTTGAACTCATTGTGATTGAAGCCTGCACTAGCAATGATACACATCGCAAACTTAGGGAGTCACACTGGATACATCAACTCCACACTATTCAACCATATGGTCTCAACATCAACACAGGTATTAAATAACCCAGCTACCTTTACCTATATCATTACTATTCACCTATACCACTACTGGATTTTATCAACTACCTTGATATGTATTTTTTACTTCATGTTACCTTATCCTGTATATTATTACATTTTTTCCAAATGTCTCTTTTAGGACAGTTTACACCCACACAGCTATTTACACCCACACGCCAACTCCTCAATTTGTATGTTGTAATTAACCCCACCCCCCTTTTTTTTGTCATATCCCTTTGTATATTGTCCTATTTTTACCCTAGCTTTACCACAAACTGTCATCTCTACTTTTTGTGTGGCTCAATAATCCCTCCTTTACCCTACAATCCCGGCCAAAATAGTTGGGACGCGTGACAATAAACATACCCTCCCCTGTCCCCACTCCACGCTCTCCGCTCCCTCCACAAATGTTGTTATCTCCAGCCGGAGCACAGACCGCGCATTAAGAGCCAACATTGTCAGGGGGCCGGAGGACCCAGTGAGATTTGACCGGGATTGTAGCTTTACCAGTTATGGAGAATAATGGAGTACCAATTCCATATTAAACTCTTGCTCTACCCTTCTAAAACAATGAACATGCATGTTGCATGTTGCTCTTTGAATATTATTTTCTTATTATGAAACAGCCATCAATACCATTGTTATTGATGCATGAGTTCTTACAGAAAACTACATGTGTAACATGCCATTGAAGCTGAATTTTCATTCAAATCACTGTCAATTGTGCATGCATGATTGAATTCCAACCATTTCAATACGAGCTGTGCAGAACATGTCATTCTGTCATTTGATTTTTGATTTTTTTTAAATTCATGCAATACTTGTTGAGATATTCTAAAAATATTAGGGGGAACTTAGAAGTTGTGATGGGTGTATAAGGGTAGCGAGCAAAGAAAAATTGGCTGATGCCGGACTCGAACCCGCGACCTTTCGAATACCGTACGAGCACTCTACCAACTGAGCTAACCAGCCCCTATGTTGGTGGGCGGTCCACTTATGCCAATTATCTGTTGCTCTATGGGGCCAGGTCAGAGGCCAAACCATTTGCCGAGTAGCCAGGGATCAAGCCCCGGTCATATGCAAACAACCTGGGTAACGGCAACAAACCCCAACTAATGGGTTACAAACCCCAACTAAGGATTTGTATAACAGCAGTGTTTTATTTCAATCTCAGATACGGAATACCATAAAACTGTGATTGTGGTTGGCTGTTTACCATTATGTAAGATGGCATTAACCTGAAACTTGTACACATTGGTAGTTTCTTCACAAGTCATGTTCCCTTAATTCCTACGTGCATACAATAAAGGCAAGACAAATCCCGATAATGTAAAACTTTTTTTTTTCTTATTGGATTCTAATACATAATATTAACATTTACAAAGAGTGTATCATATCACGTTTTCGCTGTCACGATCGATTTGAGATGTGTACCATAGGCCGCTAGTACCCGCAATGTCCTGCGATGGCCAATCATTAGGTTGTGCCTTCTCCCATGTCGCATTGGACTCCGAATCATCCAAATATGTAGACACCGTAGATGTGGTGGATTCAACGGACACAAGGGATTCCATCCGTTCTCGTCCGTGTTGCATCCGTCTTACTACGATCCAGACGAAAATAGCCATGCCGACTGAGATAGTCTTCACGCCAGTGGAGAGGCCCAAGTAACGGTAGTAATAGCTGGGATTGTCGTATTGTAAACAGGCACCATCGTCACCGCTGCACCGCTGCTGCCACAGTATACATGTGCTATCAATAACAGCTCCGTAGTAGACTGGAGATGGAATAAATCCTGAAAACCGTACACGGAAAAAAAGCATAAGCGTCATATTTGAGAAGGCACTGCAAACAAGAGAGTTGACACAGTGCGTACAGACTGAAAATCCCCCACCCCCAACAGTAAACAAACAGAAACAATACAAGTAACAACATTGTGGTTTCATAATGGTTATATACCAGGGTCAAAGAAGAGAAAACAAGCAGGACTATCATCATATTATATTACGGTACTTCGTGAAATGGAAGAGTACAAATTTTACCTCGTAATATATTCTCCCATACTCTGAAACACTCATTAAGTTCATGAAAACATCACATATGAAAAAAAACATTACACATTTAAAGAAAAATGGCCTCACACCGATTTTTACACTGACATCCCGTACGAGATAAGCCTTAATAGCAGAAACTGGTTTTCATATATACTTGAGTTTCTAATGAAGGCTAAAATATAAAACAAAATTGTATTTCCAAAACAAATTGTATTCTGAAAAAAAAACATGTGGAAACTGCTCATACCAAATAGTCGTAAGATGACAAACTGCAAACCCAACGCAAACGGCTTCTCCTCACGTTTCACACTCCTGTGTAAAGATAATATAAAGCCGAAACTTTGATCAGTCACGTGGGTGTTTAATACCGGTCTTAAATGGTCGTTTAAGAAACGATGAATGTTGTCGTCGTCGTCGTCAAGGTAAATCGGTAAATTAAGAATCAAAGAAATAATCCAAGGGTATGGTAAAGAAAAAGCCCGTAAACATAAGTATAAACAAATGAATTTACAGGAACATTATAATTCTCTTATCAGTGATCCGCATAAGGCGGATATTAACGCAATCAAAGACATCGAAACCGAACTTTAAAAATATGAAATTAAGGAATGGGAAAAAGCCAAAATTAGAGTTAGGAATGTTATTAAGGATGAAGGCGAAAAACCCTCCAAATTCTTTCTGAATGTAGAAAAACAACAAATTAATAATTGTAAAATTGAAAAATTAGTCACCCCGATGGGAAACTTGTGAATGAGCCTAGCTCACTGTTAATAGTCAAAAGCTTTTATTCTGATTTGTATACTTCCGAGAATATTTCCAGTTTTGATCTGAATGATATTATTTCTAAAATCGAGACCAAAGATATTCCAGATGATATAATTGCAGATCTAGAAAATGATATATCCAATGATGAGGTTAAACTAGCCCTCTCTCAAATGAATCAAAACAAATCCCCAGGTCTAAGACGGCCTTACTGTTCAGTTTTATCAATCCCTTTGGCCGGTTATCGAAGATGATTTTGTCACCGTTTTTGAAAGATTGTTACAAAAGAGGGCAGTTGTGTAAATCTATGAATGTTGGTCTGATTAGGTTGATTTATAAGATGAGAGGAAGCAGGTTTGACCTCAAAAATTGGAGACCGATAAGTCTTCTGAATGTTGACTACAAGATTTGTGTCAAAAGTTCTCAACAATAGGTTGAAAAAAGCTATGCCTTTTATGATAGGTGATGAACAAACGTGCGGTGTCCCACGGAGGAAAATACAGGACAACCTTATGCTTTTGCGTGATAGTGTTGATTATATCAATTGGAGCAATAAGGAAGCAGCCATCTTGAGTATTGATCAAGAAAAAGCATTCGATAGGATTAACTGGTTTTATATGTTTAGTATGCTCAAAAAAATGGGGATTCCCTCCAAATTCCTTAAGTGCGTTAAGCTTTTGTACGGTAATCCTATGAGTTGCGTTATTGTAAATAACTTCATTAGCAGCCCTTTTCAAATAAGTAGAGGAATTAGACAAGGTTGCCCCCCTGTCTCCTGTTATATGCAGTTTGTGCTGAAGGATCGGGAACCTTGATCAGAAATAACGGGAAATTAGAAGGTATTTACATCCCCTGGTGGGACAGAATGTGTTAAAATGTTCAGCATGCAGATGACGCTACTGTTTTTATCTGTAAAGAAAGCAATTTTCATGTCATTACAAATGTTTTGTGTAAATATTGTAGCGGATCTAAGGTGAACACTAGTAAAACCACGGGTCTTTGGCTTGGCAAATGGAAGAATAGAAAGGACAAGCCATGCGGTTTTAACTGGAACAATGATAAACTTAAAAATTTTGGTATTTTTGTTGGAAACAATGTCACGCCAGCAGACAATTGGGAGCCCAGAATCAACAAAATCAAGTGTGTTTTAAACAAAATATCAGCAGTGATCGTGAACGTTATGGTCGGTAACAGCCTTAATTATCTGGGTAGCGTTATCTCTTGCCCTGAAGACTGGATCAAGAAAATTGAGGACGTTGTCTTTAGTTTTTACTGGTCAGGTAAACCCGAAAAAAATCAAACGCACCACTATCACTGGGCCTCGGACCATGGGGGGAACTGGTCTTGTCGATGTCAGAGTTAGGTTACACTGTTTAAAACTGATGTGGTTGAGTAATTATGTCAAGAGCAGTGGTAAATGGACTATTTTATTTAACCATTTGGATCGAGAAAATCGGCAAGAGCAATAATTTGGGATGGTATGTGTTTGAGAAATCCAAAAATTTCTTGCAGACCACTCCTTTTTATAAGGACCTTTTCGCAGCCTTTGGAAAAGCCGAGGCCGTGATCAGACCAGATTTTTCCTCAATGTTGGAAGTCATGAACTCTCCTCTCTGGAATAATCCAATTGTCACATATAATAAGAACAGAGTCTTAGCAAGTCCATTTCTCAAGGCGAAGGGTATCACCAAGTTGCACCATGTTGTTAGAAACAACAGGCTGATTACCTTCAGAGAATTGGCTAGAAAATGTCATATTAATCGTACGAATGCAGGGCGAATAGTCAAGCGTCTTAATCAAAATATTAATCCTACCCTCTTTGAGGAAAAACGGTGTGGGCCCAGTAATTACCCGAGCAGGTGGTTAAAAAAAAAAATTGATCCTGGGGACGAGGATTTTGTCACTTAAAAAGCACTCACGGACAGGGTTTGTATGTGTCCAAAAGCCCAGGAGAAGTGGGCTCCGATTTAATGTCTCACAAATCTTTTTGATTGGACCAATGTTTGGAGTAAAATTCCCAATAACAATATTATGGACGCTAAAGATAAAGATATCCTTTTTAGACTTTGTCACAGAATCCTACCTACCAGGGATAAACTCAATAAGATGAATGTCACTGATAAGCTCGAGTGTCCATTCTGTAAAACAGACAATGAAACCATAGAGCATTTGTTTCTCTATTGCAAGAACATGGTTGAACCTTGGATGTATGTTGAATCTTTAATTAAGAAACAAGTAGGCTGTCGTTTATTTTGTCTCAATGATTGCTCAAGAATCCTTGGCACAAACTTGTCCTTTGTTACAATGGTAATTGTTAGCATGATGATTAAGGTTATTTGGAAAACCCGGTGAGAACTTGTTTTTAATGAAGGAAAACGTTTTACGCAAACTAATATTGTCCAGATTTACAAACAAACCCTTAGACATTTTCTTTTAAGGGAAAGAAGTAGACTCAAAATTCGTGATTTTAGCAACATGTACACATTTTTGTGTGTGCTCCAAGAAGAGAGGCTAATCTACAAATTCTGAATTCAATATGTCTTATTTAATTTTTTTTATTTTAAGAAATTCAATTGTTAATTGTGTTTCTATGTACATAATTGTCCTTGTACTGTTTCATTGTAAATATTGTATTTCCTGTGTTTATTTGTGAGTGATTCATTGAATAAATGAAGCTGTATAGCTTCAACGCAAAACTGACTGACTGGCTGACTGACTGACTGACTGACTGACTGACTGACTGACTGACTGACTGACTGACTGACTGACTGACTGACTGACTGACTGACAGACTGTTTTTGTCTTCACAAAACTAGGTGTTCGGTTAACTTCCAGTTCAATCAAGTGAGCAATTCATGACGTCATAAGCATATTTTGAAAATGGCTGACGTCTTTTATCATGACAATATCAATTTCATTTTCAAAAGACCTATAAATGTTGTGTTAGAATGTCTTAAATTTTAACTTCCTGTCTGGTTATTAACAATCATTGTGGGAAGTTTATTGATGCTTTTCGATTAAAACTTTAAAACAATTTCAAGAGGTGTTCGCGTTGTTAGCTCGAACACCTAAAAAGAATTGAACAATAGATGAATTGGCCTATTTCGACAACAGAAGGTCACAGGAAGCAGCTGTTTTATTTGCTTCGATGTTATTTGAGGTACCTTTTGCAATTTGGGAACCGATGGGCTCACTAACACTGGTCTTTAAAAGCAAGATGGCTGCCATACATTAACACAGTAACACATGTCCGAGTAAATTTGGGCTCTGAGTGTACGCTCTATTCACTGATAATTTTGTCAATCACGTAATATGAAGTGTAGCTGGATTTTTGTCACAGCGTAATGACAAAATGAACGTTCTGGATTTCTTCATTAGAGCTGGTCATGAAATTCTAGTGCAGAGTTTTAGCCACCTCACAAAGGTATGATTTCAACAATTTATAAAAAGGAATTGTCTATGCGACGACCTACCTTCTGGTTATTGGACTCCGTTCAGTGTATACAGAGACGGAGGCCCTATTTGGGCTAATTCGTGCATCTGAAAATGTAATTTGAGGGCGTAAAATGTATTGATTTATAATACTGACAAAGCCTACCCAAACTCGGGCTATCAAACATTATGTTGGGAGTTTCTATTTCAGCAAACCTTTAAGCAATTTTGCCAATATACTTGCCGAATTTTTTTCTATTCTTATGGAATCGGATACACAATGCCTAATACCTTAAAACAGTCAACAGTGCTGGAACTTGTGCGGTGGAAGAGAAGAACACAATGACCAGCATTGTGACGACAAACAGTGGTAATGTGGAGCAGTTTGACGTGCACAGGTCTGATGTGGCCTCCGATGAACCGTTAATTACCATATTATAATGAAGCCCAGCCTCCCAAAAAGGTTCGGCTAACTCCTGGCGACCGGGCTCGTAGTCTTCCACGCAGGTGCAGTTGAAATATTCCTGTTGGGGATTGAACAATCAGTTTGTAATGCAATTTCGTTGGAGTTTTTTTTCTCTCTTTAAAAGTTCTTCATTTTCTTTAATGATCATATTAACAGCTTTATAATATCACAGTAAAAGTTTACAGTAAAAAATAAAGTGATCGAAATTTTAAGTCTTTCAAAATTAACTTTCACAATGTTTCCTAGAAGCATTCTTACAGATTTCGATATAAACAATCACATGAATATTCTGTATAACAATACTATTTCTTAAAACTGAATATGAATGCAATGCAAATATGTAATTATGAAAAGTGTTCTCAGGAGCTTAAAACTGAATATTAATGCAATGCAAATATAATTATGAAAAGTGTTCTGGAGCTTTAAATAGGTTATGGTTGTTTAGTGTGAAAATATTGTGATGGGGGTGTTCGCCATTTTATAGCCCCTGTGCATAATGGTCATTTCTTTAATTTCAGTACCGTAGAATCATACATAAAACATTATACCGGTGTGGATATTATTTACCATCGTTAACAAACATGGTATTTGCATATTCGTTCTCCTCATTTATCAGGCATCAGCTTCATGAGCTTATTTGAACTTAACCATATGATGCCCTGAATTATCATGGTTAATGTGTCCTCTACTTCGTTATTCCCACACTACCCCCAACCATCAATTTGCCATAAGTTACGCCCCTACTTACGTAATTATCGTGATCGTTCTTAGTGGGTGAGAGACGTTTATCCTCGCAACCCGCGAAACACGGGTTGAAGTAGACCACGCCATTACTACCACACACAGGACTGTAGCTTGTGGCGTCACAGTGACACTGTGCATTGCATTCACTGGTCAAGTTTACATGAGATGAGTTAAAAGGTCGATGCCAGTTGGGGTCGCTGAAAAAACAATTGGCGAAATAGTTGATCGGCAAGTCTTGTTATCATATCATCAGCCATCTAAATATACATAAACATTTTCTTTGGGGGGTGGTGAGCCAATTAGCCGACTGACATCAGAGTAGGGGGAATTTGTGTTGTTGTTAAATTTACCGACACAACTCTAATATGACCAGACAAATTTACTTGGATTTCCCCCCAAAATGGACACTCGGTGTGTGTGTGTGTGTGTGTGTGCAAACAACTCCGCAAATCTTCAGTGCTTAGAACCACGATACCATAGCTCAAGGTTTGCCGAATGAAAATTTATTCTGGACCAACCCTTGTTCTAGTACCGACTGAGGCTCTAAATGCCGTCACACACACCCACACCCCTCGCTTGTTACGGCCTTTTTTTGCAGATATCTTCACCCCCTGTTTCAGTCTCCAGGGATCCGTCCATTGTCAAATTAATCATAATTTCAAAACCAGGATTTCGGATTTCTATCCCCTAACTATATTAACATTGTTTCAGGAGGGTGGCCTTAACTTTCGATCCAAACCGGACCTTCATCAGAGGCTTTGACAAAGTACAAACATAAAAAAAAACATCCATTTATAGGGGAAAGGGAAAGCAAAGGATCATGGGGAGGAATAAAAAAGCAGGAAAATAGTAACCAATTAAAGATAAGCATCAGTCTAGAAAAGCCAATAGGAGTATCAGAAGTGAACAAAGGAGGGATTATTGAGCCACACAATAAGTAGATGTGGCAGCTTGTGAAAAAGCTAGGGTAAAGGAGAGATTACTAAGCCATACAATAGGTAGAGGTGGCAGGTTGTAGTAAGGCTAGGGTAAAGATATGACAATACACAAAGGGATACGACAACAAAAAAGGCGGGGGGTTTACACCATACAAATGGAGGAGTTGGTGTATGGGTGTATATAAAGGGCAGGCTAAAGTAAATACCTGAAAAAGGACAGGTTTAAGCATATACTTGAAAAAAGAGCAGGTTAAAGCAAATACCTGAAAATAGAACAGGTTAGGACAAAAACCAGAAAAAGAACAGGTTAAAACAAATACCTGGAAATAGAACAGGTTAAAACAAATTCCTGAAAATAGCACAGGTTAAAACAAATACCTGAAAAGAGCACAGGTTAAAGCAAATACCTGAAAAGAGAACAGGTTAAAGCAAATACCTGAAAAGAGAACAGGTTAAAGCAAATACCTGAAAAGAGCACAGGTTAAAGCAAATACCTGAAAGGAGCACAGGTTAAAGCAGATACCTGAAAGATAACAGGTTAAAGCAAATGCCTGAAAAGAGAACAGGTTAAAGTAAATACCTGAAAGGAGTACATGTTAAAACAAATACCTGAAAGGAGCACAGGTTAAAGCAAATATCTGAAAAGAGAACAGGCTAAAGCAAATACCTGAAAAGAGAACAGGTTAAAGTAAATACCTGAAAAGAGAACAGGTTAAAGCAAATACCTGAAAACAGTTGATAAAATCCAGCAGTGATATAGGTGAATAGTAATGATATAGGTAAATGTAGCTGGGTTATTTGATACCTGTGTTGATGTGGAGGCCGTATGGGTGAAGTGTTTTAAGTAGATGTATCCAGTGTGACTCCCTAAGTTTGCGATGTGTATCATTGCTAGTGCAGGCTTCAATTACAATGAGTTAAACATCATTAATGCTATGATTAGGGTTGTTAAAATGGATTGCCACAGGGTAGTTTTTTTTAGTTTTCACAGAGGGCACATAGTTAGCAAAGCGGAGGCACAATTTGGTCTTTGTCTCCCCTACATATTGTATACCACATCTTTTACATGAGATTACATATATAACATTGGTGTGTCACAATGGGATTTAGTTCCGATTGTGTAGGTGAGACCAGTACTGTGGCTTTTCACCTTCTGAGCAGGTTTGAGATACAAACAGGTTTTGCATCTTGAGCGGTTACAATTAGAGCACCCATGTGGTGATTCATGATCAGTGACGTTAAGGTCACTGTTGGTGCTAGGGAGCCTAGCCCGAACCAATATATCACCGAGGTTACGGGGGCGACGGAAAGCAATAAAAGGGGGCTCAGGGATGGCTGAGAGTAACCTATCGGAGGAGTGTAAAATAGTCATGTTATCATTTACGATAGATGAAAGTCTGGGTAATCTGGGGTGATAAGTAGTGACCAGGGGAACTCTGTTGGGGAGGGTTTTCTTGTTACCCCGGGTAGCCAAGAGGGTGCTGCGGGGGTACAGAGGGCCCTATTGATAGCTAGGTGGACCCTGCGTATGCTATGACCTCGGGATTCAAGGTGTTGCCTCAGTTCAGATGACCGTTTCCTGTATAAGGTATCAGTGGAACAGATACGTCTTATACGGAGGGCTTGACTGTAGGCAATGGCCTCTTTGCAGTGCTTGGGGTGGCAGCTGTAAGAAAGGAGGTATTGATGAGTGTCAGTGGGTTTACAATAGACATCAGTCGAGATGCCCTGGGGGATTTATTGATGGTGACGTCTAGGAAGTTCACGCTATTGGGAGAGTAGTTAGCAGTGAACTTGATGGTGGCATGGAATGAATTAATGTAGTTGATGAATTCATCTAGGCTATCTTGGCCACCACACCAAATGGAGAAGATATCGTCAATAAATCTCCACCATACTAGGTGACGGTGGGGGGCAGAAGATAGCAATCTGTCTTCAAGGTCAGACATAAACAGATTGGCGTATGATGGTGCCATCTTGGTGCCCATTGCTGTTCCTTGTACCTGGAGAAAGTTTCTGTCTAGGAACGTGAAATTGTTTTCGGTCAATATATGTCGGATAAGATCTGTGAGGTGTCTCAGAGAAGGTTTGGTTCGGTTGTTGGATCTGAGAGCGTTGGCACATGAACGTATGCCTTCTCTATGGGGGATGTTAGTATATAAGGAGGAAACATCCAGAGTGACAAGGAAGGCAGAATTGGGTATTTGATGTTTAATACCCTCTAGTTTACGGAGGAAGTCCGTAGTGTCCTGTATGAATGAAGGGATATGAGAGACCAGAGGCTTGAGGTAGCTGTCAATGAACTCAGAGATACGTTCTGTTGGGCTACCATTGCCTGACACAATGGGACGACCCGGGTTACCTGCCTTGTATATTTTGGGCAGTAGATAGAAACGGGCCGTACGAGGATCCTGTGGAATTAGATAGTTAAAGGTATCCTTGTCAATACCGTTACTGACGAGGGTGTCAGATATTTCTTTTGCGAAGGAGTGGGTAGGGTCGGTATCACATTTTGTACAGTGATCAGTGTTATTAAGTTGTCTAAGGGCCTCGGCTGTGTAATCATCTCTGTTCATGACCACAACAGCAAACCCTTTGTCAGCCCGTTTGATGACTAGGTTCGTGGCTTGTCGGAGTTCAACGATGGCGTCCCGTTCAGCACGGGAGAGGTTGCTGGCACATCTAGCAGGAGGTTCCCTGTGAACCTCAGAGTTGACTGAGTTGATATAGTTGTCAAGGGCTGAATCCCTACTCTTAGGGGATACCCATACACTTTTTTCTGTGAAGCGGTTGCGGCTGGGGGCCCCAGAGGGACTGCCTGTGGGCTCTCGTCGTCTGTGGAGGGCTCAACGTGAAATAATTCACGGAGTCGTAGTCTGCGGTTGAAGTGGGCTATGTCCTGTTGGAGTGAAAGTTGATTATGCTCCTTTGGTGTGGGGCAAAACTTAGGACCACTTGAGAGCAATTTAACATGGGAATCACTGAGTGCAGTATCAGACAGATTAATTACAGTATGTGTTGGTGGGTTAGGGGTATTGTCACCAGAGGGTTTAGTGGTGATCTTATGGAAACGCCTGTAGAGGTATTTCTTATGGTTAGCCTGGGCATTATAGCGTTTCTTGTCCTGTATGCATTGTAGGGAGGAACGAAGGTGGTTAATGTTAGAGGAAAGAATGGCTTGGAAACGGTCCCATTCATGATCATTAGGGCAAGCCACTTTCAATTGAGATTCTGTACTCTCAATATCAAGTGACTGCTTATCAACGCATTTTAGGCACGAGAAGTTCAAGTAAATGGAAGGAAGTCTTGGTTAGTGTGTCATTCCATTTCTTACTCAATGCGGGGTCTAGGTCCCCAAAGGAGGGGCTGCATTTGATTTTTAGACCCTTGGGGAGAATACGGGATAGACGATAGAAACGGTAGTTATCAAGGTGAGATAGGTAACGTACTCTCTTGTCCTCAAGTTTGCCAACTTTTGGAAAAGTCATTTAGTATTAAGCGATGACATAGAGAAAAGCGATATGCATTATATATATATATATATATATATATATATATATATATATATATATATATATATATATATATATATATATATATATATATATATATATATATATATATATAAGGGGTTGAAAAGAGCTGTGGAGAGAGCGGGTTAATACAAATACCTAAAAAGGGAACGGGTTAATACAAAGAGCTGAAAAAAGAACGGGTTAATACAAAGAGCTGAAAAAAGAACGGGTTGATACAAAGAGCTGTGGAGAGAACGGGTTAAAACAAATACCTGAAAAGAGAACGGATTAATACAATTACCTGAAAAGAGAACGGGTTAATACATATACCTGAAAAAAGAACAGGTTAAAGCAAATACCTCAAACAAGAAAACAGGTTAAAGCAAATATCTGAAAAAGGAACAGGTTAAAGCAAATACATGAAAAAGGAACAGGTTAAAGCAAATGCATGAAAAAGGAACAGGTTAAAGGAAATATAAGAAAAGGGAACAGGTTAAAGCAAATACCTGAAAAAGGAACAGGTTGAAGCAAATACCTGAAAAAGGAACAGGTTAAAGCAAATACCTGAAAAAGGAACATGTTAAAGCAAATGCATGAAAAAGGAACATGTTAAAGCAAATACCTGAAAAAGGAACAGGTTGAAGCAAATACCTGAAAAAGGAACAGGTTAAAGCAAATGCATGAAAAAGGAACAGGTTAAAGCAAATGCATGAAAAAGGAACATGTTAAAGCAAATGCATGAAAAAGGAACAGGTTAAAGCAAAGACCTGAAAAAGGAACAGGTTAAAGCAAAAACATGAAAAAGGAACAGGTTAAAGCAAATATCTGAAAAAGGAACAGGTTAAAGCAAATGCATGAAAAAGGAACAGGTTAAAGCAAATACCTGAAAAGGAACAGGTTAAAGCAAATACATGAAAAAGGAACAGGTTAAAGCAAATACCTGAAAAAGGCACAGGTTAAAGCAAATACCTTAAAAAAGAACAGGTTAAAGCAAATACCTGAAAAGGGCACAGGTTAAAGCAAATACCTGTAAAAGGCACAGGTTAAAGCAAATATATGAAAAAGGAACAGGTTAAAGCAAATACATGAAAAAGGAACAGGTTAAAACAAATTATATGAAAAATGAACAGGTTAAAGCAAAAACATGAAAAAGGAACAGGTGAAAGGAAATACCTGAAAAAGGAACAGGTTAAAGCAAATACCTGAAAAAGGAACAGGTTAAAGCAAATACATAAAAATGAACGAATTGATAATAAAAAATAAAATAAAAATAAAAATACCTGATAAGAGAACAGGTTGAGACAAAAACCTAAAGAGAGTATAGGTTGATACAAATAGCTGTGGAGAGTAGATGTTGAATAAATAAATAGGGAATAAAATGGATAAGAGACAAACAAATACACAAAAACAGGTAATCAAGGGGATCACCACGGAGGGATACAACAACAGTAAATAGTGACTTATCTGTTGCAACCGCTAAGCTACAGGCAGAAAATCCTGATGACCTGAAGATATATCAATTAAATCGGGATGGTGGCCTTAGGTTTCGATCCAAACCGGACCTTCATCAGAGGCTTTGACAAGGTACAAACAAAAACATATATCCATTTATAGGGAAAAGGAAAAGCAAAGGATCATGGGGCGGGATCCAAAAAGTCAGGAAAATAGTAGTCAATTAAAGATAAGCATCAGTGTAGATAAGCCAATAGGAGTATCAGAAGTGAACACAGGAGGGATTATTGAGCCACACAATAAGTAGACGTGGCAGCTTGTGAAAAAGCTAGGGTAAAGGAGGAATTACTAAGCCACACAATAGGTACGGGTGGCAGCTTGTAGTAAGGCTAGGGTAAAGATAGGACAATACACAAAGGCATACAACAACAAAAGGGGGGGGGGGGGGTTACACCATACAAATTGAGGAGTTGGTGTGTGGGTGTAAATAAAGGGCAGGTTAGTAAATACCTGAAAAAGGACAGGTTTAAACAAATACTTGAAAAAAGAGCAAGTTAAAGCAAATACCTGAAAATAGAAAAGGTTAGGACAAAAACCTGAAAAAGAACAGGTTAAAACAAATACCTGGAAATAGAACAGGTTAAAACAAATTCCTGGAAAGAGCACAGGTTAAAACAAACACCTGAAACGAGCACAGGTTAAAGCAAATACCTGAAAAGAGAACAGGTTAAAGCAAATACCTGAAAAGAGCACAGGTTAAAGTAAATACCTGAAAGGAGCACAGTTTAAAGCAGATAAACCATAATGCCCTGAAACTGTATTTTCACTGCATGGAGCAAATAGTTTTAACCCGTTCTCTCCACAGCTCTTTGTATTAACCCGTTCTCTTTTCAGGTATTTGTTTTAATCCTTTCTCTCCACAGCTCTTTCTAATAACCCGTTCTTTTTTCAGGTATTTGTTTTAACCCGTTCTCCCCACAGCTCTTTGTATTAACCCAATCTCTTTTCAGGTATTTGTTTTAACCCGTTCTCCCCACAGCTCTTTTCAACCTTTTTTTTATACATATAATGTATATTGCTTTTCTCTATGTCACCGCTTAATACTAAATGCCTTTTCCAAAAGTTGCGCAAACTTGAGGAAAAGAGAGTACGTTACCTATCTCACCTTGATAACTACCGTTTCTATCGTTTATCCCGTATTCTCCCCAAGGGTCTCAAAATCAAATGCAGCCCCTCCTTTGGGGACCTAGACCCCACATTCAGTAAGAAATGGAATGACACACTAACCAAGACTTCCTTCCATTTACTTGAACTTCTCGAAACCCAATGCCTAAAATGCATTGACAAGCAGTCAGAATCTCAATTGAAAGTGGCTTGCCCTAATGATCATGAGTGGGACCATTTCCAAGCCATTCTATCCTCCAACATTAACCACCTTTGTTCCTCCCTACAACGCCAACAGGACAAGAAACGCTGTAATGCCCAAGCTAACCATAAGAAATACATCTACAGGCGTTTCCATAAGATCACCACTAAACCCTCTGATGACAATACTCCTAACTCAAGAACACATACTATAATTAATCTGTTTGTTACTGCACTCAGTGATCCCCAGGTTAAATTGCTCTCAAGGGGTCTTAAGTTTTGCCCCACACCAAAGGAGCATAATCATCTCTTACTCCAATAGGACATAGCCCACTTCAACCGCACACTACGACTCCGTGAATTAGTTCACGTCGAGCCCTCCACAGACGACGAGACCCCAGATGACAGTCCCTCTGGGTCCCCCAGCCGCAACCGCTTCAAATAAAAAAAGTGTATGGGTACCCCCTAAGAATAGGGATGCAGCCCTTGACAACTACATCAACTCAGTCAACTCTGAGGTTCACAGGGAACCTCCTGCTAGATGTGCCAGCAACCTCTCCCGTGCTGAACGGGACGCCATCGCTGAACTTCGTCAAGTCACGAACCTAGTCATCAGACAGGCTGACAAAGGGTCTGCTGTTGTGGTCATAAACAGAGATGATTACACAGCCGAGGCCCTTAGACAACTAATAACACTGACCACTATACATAATGTGATACTGACCCTACCCACCCCTTCGCAAAATACATTTCTGACACCCATAATTGCAACAGTATTAACAAGGATACCTTTAACTAGATCATCCCACAGGATCCTCGTACGGCCCGTTTCTATCTACTGCCCAAAATACACAAGGCAGGTAACCCGGGTCGTCCCATCGTGTCGGGTAATGGTAGCCCAACAGAACGTATCTTTGAGTTCGTTGACAGCTACCTCAACCATCTGGTCTCTCATATCCCTTCATTCATACAGGACACTACGGACTTCCTCCGTAAACTAGAGGGTATTAAACATCAAATACCCAAATCTGCCCTCCTTGTCACTCTGGATGTTTCCTCCCTATATACTAACATCCCCCATGGCGAAGGCATAAGTGCATGTGACAACGCTCTCAGATCCAACAACCAAAACCAAACCATCTGTGAGACACCTCACAGATCTTATCCGACATATACTGACCAAAAACAATTCCACGTTGCTAGACAGAAACTTTCTCCAGGTACAAGGTACAGCAATGGGCACTAAGATGGCACCATCATACGCTAATCTGTTTGTGTCTGACCTTGAAGACAGATTGCTATCTTCTGCCCCCCACCGTCCTCTAGTATGGTGGAGATTTATTGACGATATCTTCTCCATCTGGTGTGGTGGCCAATATAGCCTAGATGAATTCATCAACTACATTAATTCATTTCATGCCACCATCAAGTTCACTGCTAACTACTCTCCCAATAGCGTGAACTTCCTAGACGTCACCATCAACAAATCTCCCCAGGGCATCTCGACTGATGTCTAGTGTAAACCCACTGACACTCATCAATACCTCCTTTCTGACAGCTGCCACCCCAAGCACTGCAAAGAGGCCATTGCCTACTGTCAAGCCCTCCGTATGAGACGTATCTGTTCCACTGATACCTTATACAGGAAACGGTCGTCTGAACTGAGGAAACACCTTGTATCCTGGGGTCATAGCAAACGCAGGGTCCAACTAGCTATCAACAGGGCCCTATGTACCCCCCGTAGCACCATCTTGGCTACCCGGGGTAACAAGAAAACCCTTCCCAACAGAGTTCCCCTGGTCACTACTTATCACCCCAGATTATCCAGACTTTCATCTATCGTAAATGATAACATGACTATTTTACACTCCTCTGATAGGTTACTCTCAGCCATCCCTTAGCCCCCTTTGATTTCTTTCCGTCGCCCCCGTAACCTCGGTGATATATTGGTTCGGGCTAGGCTCCCTAGCACCAACAGTGACCTTAACGTCACTGATCATGAATCACCACAGGGGTGCTCTAATTGTACCCGCTCGAGATGCAAAACCTGTTTGTATCTCAAACCTGATCAGAAGGTGAAAAGCCACAGTACTGGCCTCACCTACACAATCAGAACTAAATCCCAGTGTGACACACACAATGTTATATATGTAATCTCATGTAAAATATGTGGTATACAATATGTAGGGGAGACAAAGACTAAATTGTGTATCCGCTTTGCCAACCATGTTTCCTCATTAAAAACAAAAAAAAACTACCCTGTGGCAATCCATTTTAACAACCCTAATCATAGCATTAATGATGTTAAACTCATTGTAATTGAAGCCTGCACTAGCAATGATACACATCGCAAACTTAGGGAGTCACACTGGATACATCAACTCAAAACACTTCAACCATATGGCCTCAACATCAACACATGTATCAAATAACCCAGCTACCTTTACCTATATTACAATTTGGCTTCCGCCCTAATCACATTACATCTGATGTCCTTAGACCAGGGTCAAGAAGTTAGAACTGTTGCTCTCGACATCACTCAAGCATTTGACAGAGTCTGGCACCAGGGTCTTTTGACCAAGCTTTCAAGCATGCGGCATTGATGGTATTCTCCTTCAATTGATGACTTCGTATCTGTCAGACCGTAAAATCAATGTTGTTGTTGGTGGCAAAGAGACCTCACCCAAGCCTATCAATGCAGGTGTTCCCGAAGGAAGTGTCCTTGAACAAACACTCTTCTTGACATTTATCAACGACATGGTTGTATTCTTTGAGTTGCCCTGCAGTCATAATTATTTGCAGATGACACAACGTTGTTTGAAGTGATTCCACTCAGCATCTGTTCTAAACAAGTCCCTTAATGAGATCAGCATTTGGGCAGACAAATGGCATGTTCTGTTTAGTCACCAATATTGCCCCGGAACCTGCCTTGAGACCTGTAAATGCAAATAATTAGTCTTCAGCCGTGTCAGAGATAACCATGCAACCTCACTCTGATCTGTTTTTCTATAACATTCCCCTGACAGCTACTCCTACTCTTGACCTTCTTGGGATGACGTTCTCTACTAACCCAAACTGGAACAACCACACCGAAACCATTTCCAAAACGAGCTGGCCAGAGATTTAATCTTTTGCGAAGAGTTGCTCCTCTTCTGCCACCAAAGAAGATAGCTATCATCTACAAAGCCAAGATCCGCTCAGTAATGGAGTACAGTTCAGCCGCGTGGATGAATGCATCACCTACTTCTCTCAGTCAACTTGACTCCATACAACAAAGGTCATGCAAGATTATTGGTTGCAGAACCGCTGCCATGATGTCCGCTCAACTTAAAACCTCTGAATCAGCATGGTTGGAGCTTTGGCACTGTTTCACCGCTTGTACCACCAACAGGCACCTCAATTCCTCAGCAGGCTAAGACCAAACAACATCAACATTGATAAGCTCAGAGTAACCCGTAGGTCGGCAGCTTTACCACCCCACGCAGTTCTGATTCCACCTTCACAGACCAAGCAGCATGAACGTACATTTATTCCTTCTGCTGCCAAATTCTTGAACAAACTTGACAGTGCAACAATCCACCTGCCAATGGATTCCGTTAAAAGGAGATTGACCAAGGTACTGAGCAGCCCCTAATCAACTTTACCCAAGGGCAAAGTTGCTATGCTCAGTGTCTCTGACATAAAAATAAAAAAATAAAAAAATAAAAACATGGAGGCGGTGAGTAATGGTGAAAAACCATCCTTAATTTTGTATGTTTTAACCCATGACAATAGACTTATTTTTAACTTATACTAGGGACAGATCAATGATAAATGTTGACGAAAACTTGCGTAAGAAGCAAACACTCAGAAGAGTTTAATGTTATGAGTGACTTGATGACATTCGGCTAAGATGAAAATGTTGACACAAATTAGGCTAACGTTAGGCTAATTATTGATGAAATCATAGAGGCCTATGAGGTTGTCTTTATAGACTTTGTGATGGGTACTGACATATTTTATATTTTATATCCCCTTACCGATGTGCTCACTATTACTGACGTTATTTAAAGGCCAGATGCCCGAGTCTACAAACAATCACCATAGTTAATAATACTAGACCCACCACTGCCAATTCAACTTAATGCATTGTTCATATTCCACGTAAAGTAATAGGTTGCGACGATTGTAGCTCAAGGTAGCGGCTTTCATTTGTTATTGGCTGATGAAGCACAAACCTTCGCTACGATTATCGCAAGCAGCTAATGGTTGGAAACATATTTTCTCATTAACGTAAACCGAATATAACAACAAAGAAAACATACCTTTGTCGTGAGGATGAGGCATCAAACGGGAATTTGTGAAAAGAACGAAACAAATCTGAAAAAGTCATAGGCCTGTGTGTAACTTAATATCGGTATAGGCCTACAATGAGTGAACCAACTGCGACCAATAGTACAGGTGGAACGTTCCCACGGAACGTTCCAATGGAACGTTCTCAAAGGAACACTTGTTCACAGCATGATCTCACGGTCCAGTGGAACTTTCCAGTGGCCCGCTGGATCGCGGGCATATGCCAACTGGAACAATTATTTTGCTCCTCGAACGTGCCCGACCTTTGAGACGCTCCCTAATGCCGAAGTTGCTATCGTTCTTTACATCCAGCTGACGACCTTCTGTGATGCAAAGCTGAAGTCAAACTGTTTCCGAAAGTTATCACCTATTACCCCAAGTGTGTGTGGGCAGTCGTCTAGATAATGCTGACATACGCGTTGAAGCTATAAACCCATGGATCATTCCTATAGTGACCACCCGTTGACCGAGCTAATTATTGAGCACTATCAAATTCTTTATGGCCATCCGGCGCCGAAAAAATCCTTGCAGAACTAAGATTCTGGATTGTAAAGGGCGTGTTGCAGTCAAGCGTGTGCTTCGTCGACGCATATGATGAAAGAAGAGAAATACGCCTCCGGAATCTCAAATGATGACGGATATGCCTAGGGACCAAGTGATGTCTGGAGAGGCACCCTTCAACACCGTAGGTGTTGACATATTTGGTCATTTCATGGTCAAGAGAGCACGCAGTAAGGTCAAAAGATACGGATGTCTGTTTACATGTCTTACGACGAGGGCGATCCACATAGAGATCTGCCACAGCCTGGAAACAGACTCATTCATAAATGCCCCCCAGCGCTTTATTAGTCGTCGTGGAGAGCCTACCGAAATCAGCTGTGACAATGGCACCAACTTTGTGCGGGTTGAACGTGAACTTCATCGTGCCCTACAGGAGTGGAATCAGCACCGAATTGCACCAACGTGAGATCCAGTGGGTCTTTTATTAATCCACCAGCCGCTTCACATATGGGCGGGCTGTGGGAACGCCAAATCAGAACTGTCCGTACCATCTTAATTGGTCTGTTTCAGCAGCAACCCATCGATGATAAGGGAATATCCACCTTGATGTGTATTGTAAATGGACGCCCTATCACCAAGCTGTCCGGTGACCCTCGGGATCAATCGCCACTCACATCTAACCACCTCCTGCTTCTGCGGTCTGGTCCAAATCCTCCGCATGGACAGTTCGTCAAGCAGGACCTCTACAAGAGACGCTGGCACCAGGTTCAGTGCCTGGCCACATTTTCTGGACTCGAAGGTTAAAAGAATACTTTCCATCACTACAGGATCGCCAGAAATGGCTGTACCCCTGAGAAATCTTCAAGTTGGAGATCTTGTACTCGCCCGCTATGAGACCACCCCTCGCTGCAAATCGCCTTTGGGTCTTACTTTAGCAACATATCCAGGGAAGGATGGATGTGTACGTTCCGTACAATTCAAAACTCAAGCCGAAGTCGACGACAGACCAACTAACAAGACCTGTCTCCTCGACGCCCAACTGATGCCTGTGACGGTTCATGACCCCAATTGGACAGTACTCATCTTAAGTTGTTTGATAGGCACCTGTTTACCTTTTGGGTACCAGCATACCCTTACGAAAATGTCCTGTGGTATTACTGTGGTACTTCTGTGGTACATGTAGATACCACAGAAATTACCACAGGAAAAGCAAATATCATCAGAGTACCACACACATTTATGTGGTAATGCCAACGCTGGGTATCCCAGTCCTGTGGTATTCTTGTGGTACATGTAGATACCACAGAAATTACCACAGGAAAAGCATTATTACCAGAGTACCACACAAATTTATGTGGTAATGCCAACGCTGGATATCCCAGTCCTGTGGTATTCCTGTGGTACTTCAGTGGTACATGTAGATACCACAGAAATTACCACAGGAAAAGCATTATCACCCGAGTACCACACAAATTTATGTGGTAATGCCAACGCTGGATATCCCAGTCTTGTGGTATTCCTGTGGTACTTCAGTGGTACATGTAGATACCACAGAAATTACTACAGGAAAAGCATTATCACCCGAGTACAACACAAAGTTATGTGGTAATGCCAACGCTGGATATTCCGGTCCTGTGGTACTTCAGTGGTACATGTAGATACCACAGAAATTACCACAAGAAAAACAAATATCATCAGAGTACCACAGAAATTTATGTGGTAATGCCAACGCTGTGTATCCCAGTCCTGTGGTATTCTTGTGGTTGGGTATTTGCATGGGGGTATAGATTTCATAAGAAAGTTATTATTATTCACTTTAGATTTCGTAGGTTTTCCCGGCTATTTTAAAAGATTTTTCATTCAAATTTACCAGGTATCATTCAATTTCATCCACAAAAAATTTCACACAAAACCAATTTTTTTTTAACAAAACCAATTCATTTGCCATTCAATTTTAAAGTTTTGTCACCCTCATTTAGTCACCAGGTCAAGAACACTCGTCAGATCAAATTCGTCAAAGCTGTTGCTGAATGGCAGCATTCAAATTTGTCTTACATAAATCAATTAGAAGAATTTGATTTCACAATTGGCGTAGACTAGACAAAATTGAATACTCCGGGACAAAAACAGTGTTTGAATTTACTTTATGAAATTAACAGTCAATTTATTTGTTGAAGTACTGTTGATATTGTCTGACAAAAGATGAAATAAACATTTGAAGTGCACTAAACAAATGTTGATGGACAAATTCGAATTTGTTCTTTAAATGATGTACATTTTGTGATTTCTGTCATCAGTAAGGTTCATTTAATAGGGAGAAAATCAATGTATACAGGTTTACCACAGGAGCGTACCGCAGGTACCAGACACCACAGGAACATTACCACAGGTACCACAGGCAGGTACCTAATGGGTTATTGCATGTACCCATTCATTTCAACAGGCCAGTGTATAGTATCCCATAAGAATTGTAACTGGACCTAATTGTAACTGGAAAATAATTTTCATAGGCAACAAAATATTGTATATTTTATTTTTTGTAACTCCAAATCCTATTTTATTTATGTTTTTCAATATATATGTATGCATGCTATTTTTTTTACTCTTTTTGGGTACTTAGAATTTTTCTTGAAATGTTTTGACTTTTTAAAAGATATTGTTAGTACTTATCACAAAAAAAACTTGCCCTCCATTGACTTTGTACACATCATCTACACAAGGGAACTTGTTTTTTTTAATGCATGGCCATGTGACGCAGAGTACCAATGATTTGCACCAAGCCTGTGCAGCATACAGGATAGGGCGTGTATGATGCATGTTACCAGCTAAATAACTGTTTATTCAGTGCACATGTTTGAAATGTTATATTGGCTTGTATTTGTAACAATTCTGTCAATTTAAGTATTGAAATATAACCCACTAGTGATTATAGTTACTGTAGATTAATAGAATAGAATCAGATGGCGTTATGCTGCGATGAATTTGCTCTGTAGTTGGACATATAACTGCACTAATTAACTGACTAGTTACATGTACGTTAGTAGTATAGATCTTGTTGCTCCTTGCACAATCGAATCTTTTGCGGGGGGTTTGTGAAAAATGATATTTTGAAAATATAAATACATTTATAAAAAAATGAAATTTTGTTTAAAATTTTTTTTTTTTTAAACAAGAACGATACGGCGTTGTTTGGTTGTTTAAAAAGATGTTGAAAGAATGTTACGTGTAAAAAAGAGAGAAAAGCATTTTTAAGAAATATAAAATAAAAAAATCAAATAAAAAAACGGTACGCGCTTGTCTGGTTGTTGTGAGAAAAGTAAATTTTAGTAAGAAAAGTAAATTTAAAAACGAGTATTAAAAAAAAAAAAGATCAGCAAGCACAAACCCCCCCGCAAAAGATTCGATTTTGCAAGGAGCAACAAGATCTATACTACTCTAGTAAAAACAAATGATACTTATAAAATTGAAAAAGCAAAAAAATATTATGTAGAATAATAGTAAAGATGACGACAAAGATACATTTTTGGATAAATACTGTCGCGCAACTGAAAGAGTATGTTGAGGTAAATAATATAACGCCGGTACGAGCATCTAGCAAGAATGGTAAAGTGAATAAAAAAGATTATTTATTGAGTATTAGAAAACATTTAAATGCTTTACCGGTTGAAAAGATTATTCCGTGCGAATGGCTTTTAGTCGGTAAAACAGACAAGTGTTTAAACGCTAGTGTGTGTGGTGGTGAATTTTGTGGGTTGCATAAATGGAAACTTAAATGTGGAAAATCTAGTCCTCTTGCGTGTATGAAATGTGGTATGGGTACAAAAGCAAAAGCACAAATATGTACAAGATGTAAAGGGTAGTTTAAAAAATTTGTGTTAAATGTTGATTTATTTATAATAAAGTTTTTTTACTAAAAATTAGATAACTTATAAAATTGAAAAATCAACAAAATATTATGCAGAATAATAGTAAAGAGAGAATGGAAACTAAAAAATATTTATCGAAATGGACATTACAAGAATTGAAAGAGTTTGCGCGCGAGAGAGAACACTTTGATATAAGGTGCGTTATAAAAAAACGTATTTTTAATCAACAAACTAAAATGTATAAAAATGTACCGTTATATCGTATAGATTATTTTCAAGTTAGTTTTTCAGTTGTATTAAAAACCCCAATTGTTGTTATAAATTATAATGTTTCACTCGTTAATGTTGATGTTAATAATTATTTAACGAGTGAAGGAGATTATTTATCATTACAATTAGATAATTTTACAAATGTAAAAAATTATCCAATTTCACATTTATATATTTATGATGTAAAAAAAATACATAATCATAAAATAATACATTTAGTGTATGAAATAAGCGAGTTAAATAATGATGACATATTTGATTATAATTCTATAGAATGGACGTTTTATAGCTACGATCAAAAATTGTTCAATAAGTTTGTTTATCAATTTATATGGCATCGCTCAAGTTTATTCCCGCCAGACGATTATGAATTTTGGATTTCAATTGAAAACTAAACATTTGAATTATTTATTAAAAAAGATATTGAAAATCGAAAAAAAACAAATGAAAAAGCAAAAGAATATTATGCGGATAACTAGTAAAGATTGGAAACAAAAAGAATATTTATTCCTTGCGAATGGCTTTTAGTCGGTAAAACGGAAAAGTGTTGTAGACCAAGTTGTTGCGGTAGTGTATTTTGTGGGTTGCACGCGTATCGAATAAAACGTGGAAAAAGTATACCAACAAATTGTAAAAGATGTAAAAAAGGTACAAAAACAAAAACGAATATATGTCCAAAATGTGAAAAAGTATTAAACATGCATTATTTAACTCGCGTTGATATACGAGTTAAAAGAAATTATATTTTAGTGAAGAAAGAGTTGATAGAAAAGACAAAACGTTTATAGATATTTAAAAATTACGGCGTTGGCGCTGACGGGGTGTATGGTGGAGGTCTATCAGTCTCCGCTACTTGTGAATGATTACGCTTTGCGTCAGCGTAATAATTTTTACTTACAGCAAAGTTTAATCTGAACTCATATTTTTTTTTAAAGCCTCTTGAATTTGTTTTTCTTTATCTACGTTTTCGGTTTTAACCGGTGTAGATGTATCTTTGTTAGAGTTGTTACGGATTTGTTCTTTCATTTTATAATATTTATCTCGTTCTTCGCATACGAGTACAAATTCATCTTGGGTAATGACGTTGTCTTCGATGGCTTTTGAAACGTGGTTTTCGATCGTGTTGAGTTTAGATAAAGCTAAAATTTTAATTTCATCGTGTTTTTAGCTTTTTTAGATAATTTAAATTTAGCGTATCTGAGAGCAAACGCAGCACCGCCTAACCCTAAAGCTAAACCTTCTAAAACAAATCCTACGGGCGATGATACAACGGTGGCTATACTGGCGATTCCGATGGCTCCCGCTCCCATACATCCTAATTCGGCGAGAGTTTCTACGATACTACAAGCGTTGATGATTTTATTATATTTTTTATATACGGCTTCGCGATGATTTATTTCAATTCGTAATTCTTTTTGAATGTTATCGATTTTTTGCAAACGAAATGTTTTAACATCATCCGTCATAGACGGTAAATTTGGATAAAGTACATTCGTTGATTCTACGCTCATTGTTTTTTATTAATAGTAAAAGATTTTTAATTTAATATAAAATTAGTAATTTTCATATTGTAACAGATTCCAGTATCTAGAGAGCCTAATAAAACAATTTGAGCAAACAATTTTCGGTTGTCGTCAAAATGATCTCTTAAAATAAAGCAAGCGCTAAATTCTAAAATCTTTGGATCATTATTAAATATAAAATCAGGAAATACAATTTTTTCCCAGCCATTTGAAGCTGATGATGAAGCTATATTTTGTCGAATGTATGATCGCGAATTATTATTAGTAGTTATTCTTGCAAAAAATGTATGTTTAAACGATGGAACAACTATAGCAAAACCCGTAAATACTAGGTCCGTAAATACTCGCCATTTATAGTATAAAAATAAAATGTAATTTAACGGTAAAGTTTTAATTTTTATATTGAAACATATTTTAGAATTTAACGCGCCGAAAAAGGTTGCTTCTATACAAACTTTTTGTACATTTTGTATTTTAAAACACATTTCGTACTTGAGATGTTGCGTTTCATCATCGATGAAATGAAATTTCTCATTTCGTTCCGGAGAAGGAATATAATAAATGTTAGCCGCATAATCACGCGTCGCTGAATGCGTAACAAAACTGTTGGTTTTTATAAATTGTACAAAAATACTGCAGTACGACGGCGATACGTTAAACATGAAAAAGGGTTGTTTAAACGTAGCGTGCCATCCGAGTATAGCGTAAAATTGTTCGACTAGAACTATCCTTTGTAAAAGTCCATCTCTGTTGAGATATCCATGATGTTCATAAATTTCACTATGCTCTACGCGCTCTACGTTACCGCTAGATATAACTCGCTCGCTCGTTCGACTAGGTCCGTAAATACTCGCCATTTATATTATAATCATTTAATTTCAAACGTTAAAAAGATTGGCATACCATGATTATTAATATCTCTACCTAATGGATCTTTAATTTGAAAATTTAATTGGTTAAAAGTATCAATTTTAAGATTTTTTCGTAATGGATTATTAAATTACATATACATACTTTGTCCCAACGATACATCTTGTATCGGAAAAACGTTTAAGATGGTACACGGTTTACCATCACAAAAATGTTCGCTCGTAGAAATTTGATCGCAATGAATGTATATCATTTTAAAAGGTAGTAAATCAAGTCTTCTACCTCGGTGCTCTCCTTGGGCTAGATATTCATTTTCAAAGCCGAGTAAATTAGCTAATCCCGATGAAAATTGTATTCTTCGTCTCGTTTGAGTAATATTTATAATAGATTTCCCAATTGTTTTATCGACGACAAACGTTACCCAAGGCGCGTTTGTTTTAACGATATTGATAATTTCGGTAAGATTATAAAGCCCCGACTCAATAATTACGGTACTGTCTTCTTGACTTTGTTCATTTCTTTCGTTTATTATATCTTTCCGTAAAAATATTTTTTCTTTTTTACGAATATTATAATATCCTACCCAAATGTTAATACTATTTAACGATATAGTAAGCTCACCGCCTCTATTATCGATAATATTATCTAACATTATCGTACTAGTTAAATTTTTAATTTCCGCCGTATGATGCATTTTATTATTAAAAAGTTATAATTTGTATATATTAAATGACGTTTCCATTAACGTTTCAGAGTAATTTTACGTATTCATATTCAACATCTGGAGATTTTACAGCACCTTTAAATTTTAACGCTAGCGAATTAACGAGTATAAATATTTACGTAAACGAGAACGAGTTTTTTAACGTACAATTCGATAATGTTTTTAGCAACTACAAGTTGCCAAAAGTTGTTGTTCAAAAAGTAGTCGATGATTGGCATCATAATCCGTTAATTTTTTATCAAAATCAAATAAATTTTACAACGTATTGTAGTTCAACGAGATGCGGCGTAGGTTATCAACATTTAAATCATTCGAATATGATGATTCGTAGTTTTTTTAGATTTCACGTCTATTATCAAATAAGACGATTGTTAAAAGAAATGAGTTGTCCTACATCTTTTCAAAATTATTTTAGCGCGTTTAACAACAATATAGACATTAGCGCGTATAAAAGACTATGTAAAGACTTTCACCTTTCAGCATCAAACAATTGGAAACAACGCGTCGATATGTACAGCGATCAATTAGGTATAGCTTATTGGTGGCGGAATGTCGGTAAAAGATACGATCCAGTACCTGGACACAACTACGACAATTCTATTTTAAATCCCAACACTAGCCCTATTCCTCTCGACAATCTCAGCTCAAACTTTGAAGCGGGTGAAAAAAGAATGGATTTTGACGACGGCGTACATAATCGTAAAGAACACACTATTAGAGTAGGTTACATTTTACAATCTGATAGCGTTAAAACAGCGTGGACTAAATTTATATTGTTTTTAGGATTAGCTCGAGGTTTTACAAATATCGGTACGGAACGAATTAACGATTCTATAAGAACGTACGTTTACGCAATTTTAGGAGCTCAAGCGCAAGCAAAAACATCTTTTCTAGCGGGTGGTACCGGTTTAGACGCGCAGCGTGAATTTATAAATATAGTAAATGCAGAGATTGATTCTCCAGTTGATTTACAATCTTCTATTCAACGATATCAAGATGTTTTACAATACGCTCGTTCTCAATTAAACGTTTGTATCGGAGAAAATTTATACATGATGCCGAGTGATATGAATTTACGAATAGGGTCATACGCGGGATACAACAATAATTTATTAATCGCGACGAGTGATTTATCTTTAGGCTCAAATTTAGATCTAAATTCAGAACCCGTTCCTCCTTCTATTTTACCTCTTCAATCACCTCCACCGTCGATCGCTAAACACGCCGATGCGGAAGCTGCGATATTGAGCGACAATCATTTAGAAGAAAAAAAAATGATTGATCAAGCTTCAATAATTAAAGACGCACCTAACGTTAGTCTTCAAGAAGAAACAAATTCTTTAATTATTGGTCTCGCGGTTTTAGCGGGACTAGGTGTCATGATTTACGAATTGTTATTTTAACGACGCTCGGCATTACGATTTACGAATTGTTATTTTAACGTTTTCTGCGTATATGTTAAAATTAAAACACCAACTCCGGTTAAAGCTAGCCACAAATGTTCCGCCGTCCACGATACTACTTTTGACATAGTAGTCAATAACCAACTTATAACCGATCCGATAATAGCCGGTAAAACGGCTAAAGCTTTCGCTCCTAGTTTAGCCAATACATTCGCTAGATTTTTTAATGTTTTTTGTATCCACTCTTTTACACCACCGCTATCTGGTTTTGGCGCGGGCTCTGGAGGTATAGGTAAAACTGAATTTACAGTATTACCGATCGATTCGACGATAAAAGCGATGGTCGTGAAAAAAGCCGTTAATATACTAACGATCGTTATTCCTTGTTCTCTAAAATAAAGTTTTAATTCTTTCGCCCAACGTCTCGTCTATAAATCTCATTCTATATAACGTTTCTTTTATTCTGTTGAATTGACTACTATTTTCATAATCAAACTTGGCAATTTGTTTTTTATACTCTGTAATTTCGTCTACTAATTCTCGTTCTCGTTGTACGAGTTGTTGCATCGCATTTTCATCCCCTACATCATCTTTAACGATTCGTTCTCTAACCGTTGCTAATTCTTTGTTTCGCGCGTACAATTCAGCTTTAAATTTTAACTCGTGTCCTTGCGCCGTTTTCATAAGATTCGCGTAACCCCTTATTTCGCGCCATACATTCATTTCCTCTACCGTCGATGCATCTTGCGTGAGAAAATCAAGAAAATCTTCGACCGTTTTATTTACCTCCAAAGAGTCTTCTTTTATTGTAGTCGCAGATTCTTGCTCATCGCTTAGTAGAGTAGTACCGTCGTAGTCGTACTCGTATTCATTTTCGGACGTAGTCGGTAACTCGTGCGGTATATCTTTACGAAGAGGCGTTTTATCGACTACGACTACCGGTGATAACGGTAGTGATTCTAACCTTTTTAAAGTTTCACCCGCTTGTTCTCGTATCTTTTTAGGTATTTTTGTTTTTCCATAAAGTTCGTAAAAAATATCTTTATCTTCATTGTTTTATGTATTGGTTGCTAAAAATGCTCCTCTTTTTTTTGGTTACTTAGGCGTATTTCTCGACCGTTTTCTTTTATAAACCAAAGTACAGAGTAACGATATCTAAATCTACTATAGTTTTTTTACAGCGTTTGGACTCTTTAAATGTTTGTAAAATGCATCTACGGCATCTTCTTTATTTTTATAATAGTCCGAGTCACCGATACGCTCGGGTAGATCCCAATTGGATAACGAACCGTCGACATTATCGATATTCGTTTCTTGTTGAACATTTTCATCATCTATTATATCCATCACGATCAAAATCATCCATCGGTATATCATATCCTCCTTCCGCCATTTTACAATTACTTTTTATCTTTATTTAATAATTTATAACTCGCGTAACCTACTATACTCATTCCTATTACGATAAATAACATTTCTCGCGTTTTTTTTATCTTCGCTAGGAACGTAAAAATCTTCTAGTTGCGGTTCGTCGTATAAATCTCTCGGTAAATTTATTCGTTCGTTCGTAATTCGCGAATATTCATTCATCGCATCGTCAATGTTGTTGAACGTTCTTACGGCGCTCGATTCTTTTTGTATTTTTTCGTTTAAATAATCTAGATATTTTAAACGTTTTTTACTAAATTCGTCTCTGGCTTTCGAAAGTTGTTCTAGCGCAAAATCGTGTCTCGCTCGTTCTTGTTCTACATCGCTAGAACGTAAATTACTAAATAAAGCATTGCTACCGGTAAATGCTAATGCGTTAACTACCGCACCTCCAATCATCATCGCTATAGATACCATTTTATAATTACTTTTTTATATATTTTTTATAAAAATATGTTATAGTTGTTAACTATAAAACTATGGCTAATAATACGTACGGAGATGTGCTCGATCCATACAGGAGAATGAGAGAACTTCGAGGTATAAAAGGATTACGTAAAAAAGTCGTCATTACAAACAATCCGAGTACCATTACCGAAAATCAATTGTTGACGGTTCGTTTTCCAAATTTAGGAATGAATGACGTTATCGTTCCTAATACGGTTCGATTAGCTTTTAATATAGAACTCGTTAGCGATGATGAAAATAGAACGTTGGTACAAAATATAGGAAGAGCTATCGTAAAACATATAATTATTAAAATGGAAGGAAATGAAATATTTTCATTGGACGATGCGGATGTATTCAATTGTTACAAAGACGAATGGTTAACTAAAGATCAACGCGATAACCTATCGTATCAAGGAATCGAAGGTGCAAACGTCACTAAATTAAGAATAGATGCTAGCGATAAGGTTCCCGCTGGTAACGGAGGAAAAGATAAAGCTATCGCGGATACGTATAAAAATAGATATTACATTCCGCTCGATTTTGAATTGTTGACCGATCATCAACCCTACTACCAATCGGGTATCGGAGATCGATTGACTTACGAACTCGTGTTTAATAAATTTTCAAACGTGATTAAAAGCACCGATGATAATGCAAAATATATCATAAGTGGAATTTCTTTAGAATATCAAGTCGTTCATATGCCGGAACTCGCTCGAACGATTAAACATCAATATAGTAACCGATTGAGTATATTGTTTGATCGCGTACTTAGACATAGCGTGACGCCGTTAAACAAACGCGATACAACGTGGAATATAAATTTAAATACTCCCGCAAAAAGTATGAAAGGAATATTGTTTTTATTCAAAGAACCCGACTCTCGAGAAAGTAATACATTTTACAATCCTAATCAACTCTCCGCGCACGGAATGAAAAGGTATCAACATTGGGAAGAAATTTCAAAATATTTCGGCGATTCTAACAAACAACACGCTATACAAGTCGTACAAGCTTTAGATTTATCTAACGTTAAACAAGCTGATTATTTAAGTGAGCGATACGGTTTATTTTTAGATTTAAGAACGAGTACCGATAATAAAATACACGGAAGCGGAAGACGAGTACAAAACTTATCCGCAGGAATTACTATTCAAATAGAAAAAGAAGCGGAAGATGCGGGTGTACTAAACATGTATACTTTTATTATTATGGACGCGCAACTAAATATAAAAAATTGACGTTTTGAATCCGTCGATTATTAATACTAATATTAAAAGGAATGTTACCTAAATATCCACACGTTGGGCTAATTTGCGGTCAAACCGGATGCGGAAAAACTGAATTTATTTAAAGTTTGTTGGAACAAGAATATGTTAAACATTTTGAATATATCGTTATATTATGTCCTACTATCGCTGACAACGACACTTATAAAAAAAGAAACTGGTTTTATAACGATAGTAATGTGTACTTTAATGATTTAAATGATATCTCATTAAACAAAGCGATACAAATTTATAGCGATACGTTTAAAGGAGACGAAACGTTGTTTATTATCGACGATTGTAGCGCTAATAAAGAATTACGATATAAATATTGTTCAAAAAATCCGCTAAACGAGTTAGTGCGCTTAGCTTTTAGCGGTAGACACATTAAACACAGCTGCTGGGTTATTTCACAAAAATATAATAGCGTGTTAAAAGATTTTAGAGAGCAACTTAAATGGGTGTGTTTATTTTATTGTAAAGATAGATATTCGTTCGAAGATTGTTTGCGAGAAAATGATGTTATACCGACGAAAGAGTTGAGAATGGAAATTCATGAAAAATTAAAACGAGTTAAACATTGTAAATTAATTTTAAAAACGGATCAACCTACCGATTATGAAATACGTTGTTAGGTTACCTATAGGTTGTTGATAGGTTACTTGTAGGTTGTTAGTAATTACTTATAGGTTACTTGTAGGTTGTTTAGTAATTACCTATAGGTTACTTGTAGATTACTCGTAGGTTACCTATAGGTTACTTGTAGGTTGTTTAGTAATTACCTATAGGTTACTTGTTGATTACTCGTAGGTTACCTATAGGTTGTTAGTAATTACTTATAGGTTACTTGTAGGTTGTTTAGTAATTACCTATAGGTTACTTGTTGATTACTCGTAGGTTACCTATAGGTTGTTAGTAATTACTTATAGGTTACTTGTAGGTTGTTTAGTAATTACCTATAGGTTACTTGTAGATTACTCGTAGGTTACCTATAGGTTGTTAGTAATTACTTATAGGTTACTTGTAGGTTGTTTAGTAATTACCTATAGGTTACTTGTTGATTACTCGTAGGTTATTGACGATTACTCGTGGAGTGTCGTGGCCGAGCGGTCTAGCGCACCGAACTCAAGTTCTGGTGTTGCCAGCAGCAGGGTGTGGGTTCGAGCCCCGGCCGTGACACCTGTGTCCTTGAGCAAGGTACTTAACCATAATTGCTTCGTCCTTCGGATGGGACGTAAAGCCGTAGGTCCCGTGTGTTGTATAATGCACGTAAAGTGGATTGTCGTGCGGTCTAGCGCACTGAACTCAAGTTCTGGTGTTGCCAGCAGCAGAGTGTGGGTTCGAGCCCCGGCCGTGACACCTGTGTCCTTGAGCAAGACACTTAACCATAATTGCTTCTCTCCACCCAGGGGTTAAATGGGTACCTGTGAAGGCAGAGATGGTTTGCTCTATATGCGCTAGAAATGGCAGCAATTGAGCTGTATACTCCCCAGGGAGCTGAGATGGTTTCAGGAATGATTTATGAGCCTTATGAGCCTTATGAGCAGGGATAATAATATAATGCGCCTTGAGCGCCACTTAGTTGGTGGATACGTGCGCTATATAAATCTATACATTATTATTATTATTATTAGGTTACCTATAGGTTGTTAGTAATTACTTATAGGTTACTTGTAGGTTGTTTAGTAATTACCTATAGGTTACTTGTAGATTACTCGTAGGTTACCTATAGGTTGTTAGTAATTACTTATAGGTTACTTGTAGGTTGTTTAGTAATTACCTATAGGTTACTTGTAGATTACTCGTAGGTTACCTATAGGTTACTTGCAGGTTGTTTAGTAATTACCTATATGTTACTTGTTGATTACTCGTAGGTTACCTATAGGTTGTTAGTAATTACTTATAGGTTACTTGTAGGTTGTTTAGTAATTACCTATAGGTTACTTGTAGATTACTCGTAGGTTACCTATAGGTTGTTAGTAATTACTTATAGGTTACTTGTAGGTTGTTTAGTAATTACCTATAGGTTACTTGTAGATTACTCGTATAAATTATAAAATACTTTTATAAATGAAACAAAAGTCATTCATGTTACCCCCATCATCATTAAATGATACAAGTGACAACTTGCTGCTGCTAAAAGAAAAAGTACGAGATGAACAACTCTTTTCTGTTACCGATTGGTTTTTATATTTTTTTATAAATTTAACCGATTATTCTATAAGTACTTATAAAAAATGGAAGAAGTATCTAAAATATTAAACGAAAATCCACAGATGTTAAGTTCACCACCACTACTGGCGGATGTTGATACGAGTGATGTTATGTTGAAGCAAAAACAACGGCTCTTATCCGTTGTAGTGGGAGGAGGTTCAAAAAAGTATTTTGGTAAAGAGTATAGCGTTAGCGATATTGAAGCTTTGTCTACGGAAGAGCGAGACGTACTACACACGCAATACGAAACTAAATTAGGTCGTGATACAGTACAGTCTTTAGGTAGCGCTGTTTTAACATTATACGCTAAATTATTAGGAATAGGCTTAGATCGTATTGATTTATACGGACATCAATTTGAAATTGACGATGAAGGAAAATTAATTACAGATTTAGAAAAAGATCCTTTCATTTCGAGTATGCTTAGTACCGTAGCGTGTGAAATATATTACAAGTACGGTACTATGTTAGCGCCGCTTAGTGCAACGTTAATTACGGTAAAACATTTAAAAAGAAAAGAAGAATCTTGTATAGTTAATAAAAGCGATGGAAACGAACGAGTTGGAGAATGCGCATCGATGCAAACGAACGATACAAGCACACCGTCGACGGTAACGAAAACAGTAACTAACAAAGAAAAAACTCAAACAGAGTCGCGGCGGGTAAAACACTAGCCGAACTTAATAAAAAAAAAAATAAAAAAAATGTAAAAGGTGGGGCTAAAACGCGTCACGCAAAGATCGTTACACCAACAACATCAACAACGAGTGAAACGAGCGACGAAACGAGCTACTATTATTACTATATCGCTATCGGTTTAGGATTAGGTCTCGCTTATCTCCTTTTTAGTAAAAAAGAGCCTACGTCGATAAAAAAATAAGAGAAACAACAAAAACCAACTTTATTATTATTACCGCCAACGAAAGAACTCGCTGTTTTTGAAATGGAATAAGCTTTTTTTAATAAAATTATTATAACAACAAGTAAAAAATAAGATGAATACAAAAACAATCGCCGATTCAGTTTATCACAGCGCAGTTTTAACACTTGTTACCGTTTTATACAGCATGCTAGGTAAAAAAGTATTAAGCGTAGAACCAGCTAATTTAAATAAATTAGATATAAAAGATTCGTTAAAACTAACCGCGACGCTTGGATTATCTTCGATGACGCAAATGTGGTTAGTTCAACAAGGCATTTTACCGAGCTCTCTTATGCCTAAAAATTCTATAGAATAAAATATATTTATAAATATTAAATGGATAAAAGTACAAAATTAAAGCTATCTAACGCTTATTATAGTCCGAAAGGATATTATAAAGGTTACGATGCGATTAATAAATTAGCTCAAGAAAGCCAAGTAAATAAAAAAGTAGTTAAACAATGGATAAAAAAAGCAAGCGTTATGGCAAATTTATTTACCCTATCCCTATCCTTGAGCAAGACACTTAATCATAATTGCTTCTCTCCACCCAGGGGTTAAATGGGTACCTGTGAAGGCAGAGTTGGTTTGCTCTATATGCGCTAGAAATGGCAGCAATTGAGCTGTATACTCCCCAGGGAGCTGAGATGGTTTCAGGAATGATTTATGAGCCTTATGAGCCTTATGAGCAGGGATAATAATATAATGCGCCTTGAGCACCACTTAGTTGGTGGATACGTGCGCTATATATATCCACACATTATTATTATTATTATTATTATCCTAAATATATTCCAAGACCGACTAGTTCAAATAGTACTTTAGAAAAACCAAATGAGGTTCATCAAGCAGATTTATTGTTTCTTCCGCATGACGTAGTTAGTAAAAAGACGTACACGTACGCATTAACCGTTGTAGATGAAGCAAGTAGATATAAAGAAGCGGAACCGTTAACCGATAAAACCGCCGTTCAAGTCAATAATGCGTTTCAAAAAATTTATAAACGTTCGTTATTAACTTGGCCAGCGCGCTTAAAAGTCGATCCCGGAAAAGAATTTATGGCTAGCGTTAATGTATTAATGAGTAAACATAATGTATTAGTCCAAAGAAGCGAAGCCGGTTATCATAGAGCTCAAGGTATAGTAGAACGATTTAATAGAACGTTAGCCGAAATATTATTTTCTCATCAATACGCGCAAGAAATAGCGACTGAAAAGAGAAATAGAGAATGGGTTAAAAGATTACCCGCGGTTATAAAAGCATTACATAATGAGACGACGCGTCTTATAAATTTAAAACCAAAAGACGCTATTAAATTACACGTTGTTGAACAAAATCCAGCTTCACCAGGTAGAAATAATAAAAAAGAAAAAAGAATCCCAAACAACAGTTTAGTTCGATATTTATACGCACCCGGTGAAGGTGAAAAAGATACGAGACGTCGCGCAACCGATCCTATATGGAGTATAACAATTTATAGAATAGCAAAAACGATGAAAGCTGCTAATCAACCTATCTTGTATTATTTAGACGCGGACCCCGCTCGTAGTTTTGTAAAAGAAGAATTACAAATTATTCCGTTCGATACAGAAAATCCACCTATTGTACGTTAGCAATCTTTTTTTTTACCCATTTAAACGGTAGCTGATAAAACGAGTCTAACACAAAAGTTCTATAATGATACTTTCTTAAAGTGTCTGTTTCATTTTGTAAAATATATCTCTTGTCATCTTTTGGATCTAACGTTTTTTTATTAACGTTTATAGTGTATAGATTATGATTCACATTTCTAATATATTTCATATTGTAATATAATGTTACATCATCAAATAAAACATCTTCAAAGTTTTTAAAATTGATTTTCTTTTTTAAGAGTTGTTTTTTAATACCTTTAGCTTTTTTTTATTTCTTTAGAAAAAACAGCGGGTCTTATGTCAATAGGTTTTTTCATTTCTTTTTCTTCTTGTAAAAGCAACGAGTACATTTTTGATCTTAAACCCGCAAATTTAAAAATAAGTATTCCAGCCGTTTCGTCTTTAAATTTTCCAATCACTTTTTTATTTTCTTCAGAAAATAGATCATGATCTTTTTTATAATTACTAAAATCGTATAAATGTTTGTCTTTGTTCATATCTTTATATACATCTTCCGTTTGAATCTCGACGATCAAACTATCCGTATCTGTGTAAAGTAACTTTATCTTATCGTTATATTTCTTTTTTAAATGATTGTAATATGTAATGTTTAGCTAAATCTAAAATACACATTCCTACATAAATAGGACGGTTGAAAAAAAGTTTTGTTTTATGCAAATGAATAGCCGCTAAATTAAAATTAAAAGTCTTTTGCTCGGCGAAAGACGGGTCTGCTATTTTTAAAAGCATACGTTTTTCATCTTTTTCATCGTTTGTTCTAAAAAGTTCTACATCTTTACGATTTCGTACATTTTCCATCGTTTTTCCAAAAACTGAATTAATCATGAGTTTGTATAAGTCTTTTTCAAAATCACACGTTGCGTTTTTTCTAAATTCTGTGTTTAAATCAATATATGATTTCATCCAAGGTGATTCATCAAATTCTAATACGCGATGAATTTTAGCTAGTTTTAAACCGAGTTGTAAATATAATTGTAAATTGCGCCAATGAAGCACATATTTTGTTTTGTCACCTAAATTTGGAACTAATTTTTCAACGTTTGACATGGTTTCGTCTTTTATCAACTCGAGTTGATGGCCACTCAAACTCTCTTTTTTAATAACCATTTTTTCTGGCGCGAGTGGAAAATCATTATGTAAATCGTGTAATTCTTTAGGGTATTCTAAATCAACTTCTAATATACATCCTTTTCCATTTTTTATTCCTTTACTCTTTAATATATCAATTTGTTTTTTAGTCAACCATTTAAAATTACCCGTTGTTAAAGGTTGACTCATGGCATGACCGTATAAATTATTCGCGTCTAAATATAAAATGTAACTCATAGGTTTTTTTTAATCGTAACCATCACATTTTGGATTGTTTGCTTTCGAGTATCTATTGCTTACCATAACTACCCCCCCCCCTCTTAAACCTTTTTCTATAAATAAATAAATGTCGATATCCGTTAATAAATCTAGTTTCACTTTCGAATGTTTTAATAAAGCGTCCCAACTTAAGCCCGGACTCGTGTAATAATTAGCCGGATCTAAGCCGTATTGTTTCATACAAGTAGTACGAAAATTGTCAAATACATCGGCTAATAAACAAGTATCTGTACGCACGTATAAATCGTGATAATCACCGAGAGTTTCACAATCAAATGTTTTATAAACGTCTTTTGCATGCTCGTATTCTTCTTTAGTAATATGTTCATCGTTTAAACTACTATAAAAAGATTCTATCGGAGGAAGACTCGTTTCTTCAAATCTTTCAAAACTATCCATGTATTCGTATGGATAAATACCCTTTTTCTTTAAAAGTTGTAATTTCTCAATACTGTATTTGCGCGATTCTAAAATAGAGAAAGAATTAATCGATTTAACCATTTCAACGAGTGAATAAGATAAAAATTGAAAACTATCGAGAAATCGTAGTTGTCCGATTGAAAAAGAAATATACTTTTCTATATTATTCGCGATACATGATATTTTCCCCTCTGTAAAACTTATACCTTGCATAATGAGATGCGAGTCGTAACCTCGTAAATTATGTATAAAAACTGGCAAAACAGTTTTGTATGGTTCTATTTTTAGTTTTAAATTACATTTATTATGGGCGGCACCTCGATATTTTCCGGTAATGTGACAATGATCTCGTACTTTTTTAAAACCTCTTTTAAAATCTTTTATTTTTTCATCGCATTTTTTCTTTAATTTATCGTCGTATTCTTTCTTTAATTCTTCCTCGTATTCTTTCTTTAATTCTTTATCCTCGTATTCTTTCTTTAATTCTTTTAATTTTTCCTCATATTCTTTCTTTAATTCTTTATCGTCGTATTCTTTCTGATAATATAATTCATTTCTAAATTCTTTCAAACAAGCCCAACAATTACATTTTCCACCACTTGCATAATATTTTTCATTACGAATGTGAACATTATTTTCCCACTCGCATATCCAACACTTGCTCGCATTTTTTTAATCTTCTACATATTCTACAGTCATCATTTTCTTGTTTGGATGTTTAAATATCTCGTTAATCTTGTCTTTTTCTTCTTTTAGGTTTTCTAAAAAGTGATTTACCGCGTCTTTTCCCCTATACGTAAACGATGAAATTATTTTACCGTCGCATTGAATAATCACGTATGAATAACCGCACGGGATGTGCTCTTGCGTCGCGCAAGTTTTAACACCTAGATTTACATCTATTGGAACTAATATACTTTCAAAATCAGCGTATATAACGAAAGGAGCTTTCATCTTTCTTTCAACATTTTCAAATTTTAACACGCTGTTTTTATTACCTTCCTTCGGTAACACGTAACGTATCGCTCTACCATTTATACCTCTACACTCTTTTTTATGATTTAAAAGTATTCTTTCTTTAGTAAAACAACATAAACAACGATCGCAAAAGTATTTTTTATAACGATTCTTTGTTTGATCAACAAGTAATTTATTAAAATCCTTTATATAAACATAATGAGATCTAGTTCCTTCTTATTTTTCTTCTTGGATCAATAATAAATTTATACGTTCTTTATTATAATCTACATCGCTAATGTATAAAGGAATAACTGAATTATCCTTATCCAAACCATAAACGTTTATCGCTATATCGTTTTGTTTCTCTACTTGATGTATTTGTTTAATCGGTGTAGGAGCGTCGATATTTTTAAAATTAAAACCGTCTTTTATCGGATACTTGCTCGTTCTATCGGCGTTTCCTACGATAGGAAAACGATGCGCACAAAGAGACCATCGCAAACAATCATCATCTTTGTTTTTTACGTTGATACAAGCTTTTTTATTTTTTATGTAAGCGGGTAGATCTATATATGAACCACCGCGTAAAGGTCTATACTTTGAAATTCTAATATCCATCTGCGAAATACGAAGAAATATCCATCCGCTACCTCTATGCTCAAACGTTTATGTAACCGCTTTAATTTTTGTAAAAGCTAAAGCTAAAGAATCTTCGATCGTATCTATATTTAATAAAATTATTTGTTCCGAATTATGAAGAGGAATTGTCGAATATTCATTTTCACCATCTAAACTTTCTTTATAAAATGTAATCCACAAATATACTTGAAACTTGAACGCTCCTAATTCTTCTAAATCTAAAGTCAACTTGCTAATCATCTTTGATTTTACAATCACATAAAAATAATCTATATTGCTTTCTCTTTTATGGTTTTGCGGTACAGTCAACGTTCGCGTTCGTAAATACCTACCACCATCAATTGGCGGTTCGTCAAATTCTAAAACACCTCTACGCCAATCTCCTACAATTTTATGTAAATATTTTCGTAATCGTCCAACTCCTACTACGGGAATACCTTCAACTTCTATAATAGCAGCAAGTTCATTCCTCGTTAATTGTTTTAATGGCTTTGGTTTATATCGACGTAAATAATTGTCAGGGCAGGATTAACACCTCTGAGGGCCCCTGGGCACCTGAAACTCCAAGGGCCCCCCCACGGGCACGGGTCGTTCGCGTGCGGCCGCGAAGCGGCCGTGCGCAAATATGTGCACGCGTGCGAAGCGCGCGTGCGCAAAATTTTGAGTTTTTTTTTTCATTTTCCTCTAAATATTCACAATTTGGTGATTGTCAATATTTAGATACCTTATTTGTCCAACTGTCAAATAAGTCCTCAACTATACAGTCATTGTAGTCTGTCAGACAGACGCACAAAGGCCTACATGCTAAGCTGGCATTCATTAGAAAATGAGTTTCAATCAGTTGACTTGACTTTCATGAAATAAAGTTGATTTAATCAATAAAGGCAAAATAACAACACAAGGCTACTATTTCAAAGGATTTATTAATTTTCATTCACTATTATTCAGTGGTGGAAAGTAACTAAGTACATGTACTCAACTTTTTTTTATCTATTAGATAAATAAAATAAATTAGATAAAAACATTTTTGGGAAAAGAAAAATTTGGAAAACATTTTTTTGGAAATGTTTTTTTTCAAATTTGTTTTTCGACCACCATGGAGGGCCCCCTGATGCCCAGGGGCCCCTGGGCACGTGCCCAAAGTGCCCATATGGTAGATCCGGCCCTGATAATTGTTTATGCCCACGTAATATGCACGTTTATATATTCCACCCTTGCTGTTTTTTGTAAAAATTATTTTACCAAAGTGTTCTTTCCTACGTGAGTACTCTTTCATTTCTTTCTTTGACATTTGCGATAAATATTTTTTTGTTTTCATCGTCATCTTTACTATTATTCTACATATTTTTTTGCTTTTTCAATTTTATAAGTATCATTTTTTTGTTACTAGAGTAGTATAGATCTTGTTGCTCCTTGCAAAATCGAATCTTTTGCGGGGGGTTTGTGCTTGCTGATTTTTTTTTTTTTAATACTCGTTTTTAAATTTACTTTTCTTACTAAAATTTACTTTTCTCACAACAACCAGACAAGCGCGTACCGTTTTTATTTATTTTTTTTATTTTTTTTATATTTCTTAAAAATGCTTTTCTTTCAACATCTTTTTAAACAACCAAACAACGCCGTATCGTTCTTGTTTAAAAAAAAATTATTTTTAAACAAAATTTCATTTTTTTATAAATGTATTAATTTTTTCAAAATATCATTTTTCACAAACCCCCCGCAAAAGATTCGATTGTGCAAGGAGCAACAAGATCTATACTACGCGTACCGTTTTTATTTATTTATTTAATTTTTTTTATATTTCTTAAAAATGCTTTTCTTTCAACATCTTTTTAAACAACCAAACAACGCCGTATCGTTCTTGTTTAAAATAAAAATATTTTTAAACAAAATTTCATTTTTTTATAAATGTATTAATTTTTTCAAAATATCATTTTTCACAAACCCCCCGCAAAAGATTCGATTGTGCAAGGAGCAACAAGATCTATACTACTACGTTACTTGATGATGGTACTATTGGTATTGTATATGTACTGTACATGTACATGTGTACATGTACAATACACACAGTTTACATTCATGATGGAATGCTGCATAACGTTAGAACCATGATGGACAAGACATGAATACGAAGAAAGGTAAGAATTCCATATACTCAAGCCTGATGAGAACCTGTGCACATTTTATTGCAGTTTTCACGAACTGATGCGACCGCTCAAAAATTAAATTGATTTAAAATTAATTTTAATTGTTTAATGATCAAAGTTTAGAAGGTACTTACTGATACCTTTCTTTCTGCAAAATTTCAAGTCTTGAAACACCTACATTACGTTGGTTAGAACTATGTCTCCTACATTGTTGGATATGTGTGATATGAGAATATGGCAATAGTATTAGTAACGTAACAAAATATCTATCTTTGTTTACTTTAGAGTGCTTCATGGATCGTCTCATCCAGATGAGAGCTAATGAGGAAGTGAAAGCTCCGTTGAGGCTGTGAAGTTTAAGAAGTACATGTATATTTCAGAAAAAATACAGGACATTAATAGACTAATAAGGAAACAGATAAATTAGTAAAATTGAGTTTGTCATTGGTGATTCGGATGAAACTTTCTCTAAAAATGAACATTTTTGATTGGTCTATTACTAATGTCCGCTATTTTCTCTCTACAGACCAAAAACCTATTTCTTGTATTGTCTATCATACTACAATAGAGGGAATTTTGAAGGGATAAAAATGTTAATTATAAACATGTGGAAAAGGCAAACACCTACATGTAAATGTGCTACTGTGCCAGTGACATCGCTGATAATATTTGGTAGAAATTTTATCTAGATCCATTTAGGTGCTTGCCTTTTCCACATGTTTATAATTAATAACTTTACACTGTTAATTAAGAAGATTCTAGGAGCTTGGTGTGTTTGTGATTTACAAAATTTCAATCCCTTCAAAAGCTATTGTGTGAAATTACAAGAAATAGGTTCTTTGGTGACTTTAATTAGTAAGTAAGACTAATTGCAGTGACACCATGTGGAATCTCAATTGAGTAGTAATTAGTTCTGAAAAGAACTGGAGGTACAACTCAACGTTTCGATCAGTATGCTCTGATCGTCCTCAGGAGAATGCCGGACTCTGGAAAATGTTGCTGCTTAAGTAGGCTGCTGGAGGATCATCCCATGAATTAATTACTTTAATTAGTGCTTGCCATTTCCACATGTTTGTGATTAATGACTTTAAATTGCCAGTGCCCAGTGACTTCGCTGATTATATTTGGCAAAAATGTTATCTATCCATTTAGGTGCTTGCCTTTTCAACATTTATGATTAAAAACTTTACATTGTTACTAAGATGATGAAAGTGTCTGAAAGACAATTTTTGCTTCCTTTATAAAAGCCTGGTGCTTTTGTGATTAACAAAATTTCAATCAAATAGGTTATTTGGTGACTTTAATTAGTGCTTGCCTATTCCACAATTTATGATTAATGACTTTACATTTTTACTTAAGATGGTTAATTAGGTGTCTGAAAGAAAATTTGTGCTTCCTTTAAAGAAGCTTGGTGAGTTTGTGATTAACAACATTTCAATCATTTTAAAACCTATTGTCTGATAGAAAATACAATAAATATGTTATTTGGTGACTTTAATTAGTTTTTGTAAAGGTCATATCATTAATCAACTTGAATTTAATTTATTAAGTTGAAAAGAAATGTTATAACAAAACCGCAATATAAACTGCAATATTCACAGTATTATGATATTTAGATCCATCCAGTTATTGCCATTGCTCAACTTCCTAATGAGATGGTTTTCACCAACAAAGCTTTTAATTTACATGCATATGGATTGAAGTCTGGTTGTTGAATGATGCCATTGTAAAACATTTTAAATGGTTAAAACTCTTCAGTGACTATTAAAACATATATTAAAGAGATGCTACATCTTTGGTAAGTGTTTGGTTAATGCATCCATAATTTATAAGAGTGGAGATGTGTGTATAATAACAAATAACTTGTGAGAATTTCAGCTAGTTTTGTTGGGCCGTTTACGAGGAAAAAATAGTGTAAATTGCATTCAGCCTTTTTGTGTACACATTGTAATGGTTAAAAAATTATCACACGCATGATAATTTTTGAAATCACAGTTCTTTGCCTATTTTCTATAAAAAAAAGGACAATACTTCAGACGGTATCTTCACAGGATATTTTGTTATTTAGACTTTTTAAAAATATTTATTACATGTGTTGTATTCTGAATTTTCTCCTGGGCATATCACAGAAACATTACCACAAGTTACATGCCTGTGGTAATGTTCCTGTGGTAACGAGCCTGTGGTAACATGCCTATGGTACCTGTGGTAATGTTCCTGTGGTAACACAGGAATGTTACCACAGACACGTTACCACAGGCTCGTTACCACAGGAACATTACCACAGGCATGTAGCTTGTGGTAATGTTCCTGTGGTACCTGTGGTAATGTTCCTGTGGTAATGTTCCTGTGGTACCTGTGGTAATGTTCCTGTGGTAATGTTCCTGTGGTAACGTGCCTGTGGTAATGTCCCAAAAAACCACAGGACACTTCCTGTGGTAATGTCCTGTGGTATTTTTTTGTGGTAATACCACAGGACATTTTTGTAAGGGTAGCACAACTGTTCTTGACTGGTAGCACAACTGTTCTGTGAGATGACGACGCTGGACGTGTCATCGGGGTCAGGATGTAGCGGACATTGTGCATTGTACGAGTACTCGTACGAGGTATATTTACATGGATTTTTCATATGCACCATGTCCATCATATCCACCATTATTTCATTAGCTGTTATGTTTTGTTTTATAGGTATGAGAAAACATCACTGCCAGCACGAGTACTCGTACTCGTGCTATGCAGCAGCAACCGTACGGTAATATGACCTTATTATGTGGGATATTATTTTCAGTTACTGAGATAATCTAACACCAGCACTCCAATTCCATGCCCTGTTGATCGTGACCGTTGTCCTCTTAAAGGGAAAGTACAACATTGGTTATAATATATTAGCAAAACAGTTGTTATCGGTAATATTTACTTACTTTGAATGAAGATCGTTTAATAATGAATATGTTGAGCTCAATGGGGAATCTAAGTAATGAGAAAAGTGTGAAAAACCTTTCATAATTCTTTAGGAAAACATTTTTAGTAAATGTGTATTGTTTTGTTTTTCTTCAGTTTCTTTAAAATAAGAACACAATAAGCAGAATAATTGCGTCACATCCAGTTAGATGTAGGTAAGAATTTGGTAATTGTGCAATCAAGTACTAACCAGTGATGTTCCTTCCCTTTAACATCATATCCAATCATTCATGTGATTTTTTTTTAAATTCCTACAGCGCCCTAGCATCTCTTGGTCAACTCTCAGGAACACAGGAGCTCAATCAATAACCAACATCAAAGTCAGTTGCACAAGATCAACAAGTGGAGTCAGAGCAACAAATGGACATAACATCACATAATAAGAGCCTCTATGAGTAAGTGAACTACTATTTGGCTGTCAACACATCACATTTCACAAAAAGTTATTTAATTTAAATTGTACAGCTATTACTGTAAACACCCCAACATGCATATGTACACTTGTCTCTCCCTTTAAAAAAAAAATGTTTATATCAAAATTTAGGTTTGTTTCTCTACTCCGAACTTGCACATGCTGATTTCATGTAGCCTAATTATAATCAGTTTCTCAGCAATATTAAGAAATCATACTTTTGTGTATTCAGTAACTCTTGTGCAATTTAAAGGAAGACAAAAAAGTAATCCTCCTTCTGAGAGTTTGTCATTTACAGTGTGTGTGTGAATGATAAGTGTACTGTAGTACTAATAATTAGTCTAAGTAAATTTACATGTGTTATTTATGGCTGGATGTTGTGTTATTTATGTTTTTGTGGTCAGTTTCATTTCTCAATTGTTGGAGTACTATCAGTATCAATTCAACATAATCTTTCTTTTGTAAGATTGTATACATAATGTTTGTTAATGTTTGGTCCATAGATGAGATGGAGAAAGATGGAGACAGAGATAATGCTCATCATGTCAGCAAACGGAAGCCTACCACACCCAAGTTACTAGCAGACATTCCACTGAATAAGAGTTTCCTCAAGAAGATTACCTACTCTATCAACTTCAGGTTTGTTACGGGTGCCATCCAAAATTATCAAAATTTTCAAGGAAGTACAGAGGACATGTCCTACCTTCAAGACCCTCTCTCTCCCTACAATTGCAGGAATAACATGAACTTTGTTCAAGACAAATGCAACTGACAGCCCTTAACCCCCACAACCAAACAAATTAATCTATTAGTATTTTGTACTACCTTGGAAATATTTAGATTTTGAAGCTTTACATGGTAGGAGTAAGAGTAATTATATTTCAAGAGTAGTAAATAGCATTGGTTCTGAGAAGAACTGGCAGTGACATTACTTTACGTTTCGATCAGTATACTCTTCAGGGGGATGAAGATAATCAGAGTATACCGATGGAAACGTCAAGTTATCTCACCGCCGGTTCTTCTAAGAACCAACACTATTACACTGTAGAGATAGTTACATGGTGCTACCACAAATCTTACTCCTACTGTATAGAAACATGTATTCTTAAATTAATATGCATAATGATGTTGACACTAGCCCAACACATGCTTTTCAAAAACCATGCTAGATGATAAATCAACATGTAAAAACACTCATATGGAAATAGTTTGCCAAGGTTGTAGGTAGCCAGATCACAAAGTTGATTTAGGGTAGGTCACGATCAACAGGGCATGGAATTTCATACCCATAAAACAAAACATAACGGCTAATGAAATAATGGTGGATATGATGGACATGGTGCATATTAAAAATCCATGTAAAAATATAACTCGTACGAGTACGTTTGGGGGAATAATGGTACCTGATGCTGTTTCCTCCAGTCCATGTTTGAATTTTCACAATGACCCCTTGACCATCTTCCCCATAAAATACCTGGGCATCGATGAGCATGGTGGAAATTACAAATAATTCGATCGCTGAAAATTGTTCTGCTTCCTAATAATTATCACGTCTGTATTGTAACCATCATCATTATCATTGTGCCTTGGCTATAGGAACTATCAAAAATAATGGATGGCTAACTTGTAGTTACTATGCTGGGATATGGTGTAAAACTAAACCCGGTATTTAGATTGGTAGCTTGATCAAATTCTTGCGTCGGGTGATGAACAATTTATTTAATTTCGCCCTACACCGACGTGTGTATAGCACTGTATACTCGGTGCTTTCCGAGTGTCTGTGGAAAAAAAACTTCACAGGCGACTTTGGTGGGATTCGAACCCACAACCTCCTGCTTACTAATGCTTATTAAGACAACCTCTCGACCACCGAGCTTGCCCGATGTTGATTGGCCGCGATATTTATATTCTGATGAAATTCTTGCGTCGGGTGATAAACAATTGATTTAATTTTGCTCTACACCGACGTGTGTATAGCACTGTATACTCAGTGTATTCCGAGTGACAAAATATAATCTTCCACTTTAGCAAACTGATTTTGTGTATTTTCTTAACTGAAATTAGCAAATGGAGACATAGGGTAATATCCAGATTTATACCCAACTTGATTTTCACCTACTTTAGGGACGAATTATGTTTGTAAGAAGGTTGGGGGATTTCCATGCATGATCGAGTAGATATGCTGCTTCTACAAACTATATAAACCCTCTTTTAAAAGCCAGTTTGCTTACTTTGGCATTCCACCCCACCCCTAACACACACCCATTCAACAATATGCTTAGTCTCTTTAATATAAAATTAGATAACCTGTTAAAATTCATTTGAAATACTGCTGGCATTTATACAGATTTTAGTACATGTATCATAACAGTTATGTTTTTAATTTTATGAAAGACACAACCAAAAATTGTTGAAACATGTTATACCTGTATTTAGACATGTACCCTCTAGTGTTTGATAACCTACATGTAGCTCCACCCATAAAAGAAGTGAAGTCAAGACAGGTTTGTATTTGAAAACAATTTACCTTCATCATATTTCCATTTGAATGACATTTTCAAACAATTTCCAATACTTAACTGAGATATATGTAATATTCGGTAATGAGCCGCCCATTTTTTTTAAATATTGTGGCTCCGCCCACAAAATGGCAAAGTTTGACATTCACTTTCATCTCAAATTATAAAAACAATGTTCGGGATTGCATGTTATGGCCAAAAAAGATACAATCTTTCAATGTTAACATTATTTTTCAGTTTTGTTGGTTCTCAACCCCCCCCCCCCACTTTATGCAAATGTGGCTCCGCCTGCACAATGTTTTGCTGAGCAGCTGGACTAGAACATCATATGTTTCATTCATGTCATTTATAGTGTACAATCTTAGCATGAGTTTAGGCGTTCATGTATTCAGTACTATTGTATTTTGAGTGTTGGATCATTGATTATTCCAAATTCCTTCGCTAATCTCCGTTTCAAAATCTTATTATAATTATTGTTTGTGTTTATAGTTGTTTTACAGCAAAACCTTCCATGCGTATTATTCCTGTGTAAATCTTCTGTGTGAACCTTCATTTGGACCGTGTGTGTATCGCGCTTCAAATAGCGGGGGGGGGGGGGGGGGTTAACCCAAATGTTTGTTGATGCCCTCCTCAAAATATGTACCAACCTATAAGAAACAAGGACATAATACTCAACAAATCATTTGAGAGCGTTAACCCCCTGTACAGCCCCTTAAAGATTTGTTTTTGTGAAACGGCATGGCATCCCGTCTTCTTGTGCAGATTACCTGAATACTGTTGGTGGGGCACCAGTCTATTTTGTTTAAAACAATAATAGGGAAGCAAATGAAGAGAATACAACTTACACATTTATTTTAAAGTACTTTCTCATGTTTACCTGCTGAAAATTTAGCATACTATTCCATGACAACCTTTAATTTGTTTTACGAAACCTGACTAAAACGTAACATTTATATCAATAAAACACAGTGTTCCTGTGGGTTTATATGGATTGCAAATGAAGATTTTATTTCATTATTGTATACAACTTATTTTATCCTTGAATAATATAAAATGGATGTTTGCTTTTAACATTCTTCTAGAAAAGAATTAATTAATAAAATAATATAAATGTAAAATAGTACTTATTGACCTCAGTTATGCTTTGAACCTAGCAAGTTCTTTCTCAGAGAAAGAACCTGCTAGGTTCGAGACCTAAGGCCAGTAACTACTATTTTGCATTTATATACTACAAGTACTTTAGGTTGGTAAGCAGTTTGCAACAGCCAATTCTCTATTTATAAAATAGTACAAAAATACATTTATACATCTAACTAACATTAGCAACATATTTCATGGCTTAGGAGGGATTTTGGATTGTATAATGCCAAAATGTGTTTATGTAAATGATACAGTAGATACGATGCTCTTGAACAAGTTCTGCTAGTAGATGTGAAGCATCATCTTCAGATATAGTAAGATTTGACACCATGATGACACCATGTACTTTTGAGTAGTAATGGTTCTGAGAAGAACCTTTGGTTAACTCAACATTTCGATCCGTATGCATAGATCATCTTCTGGAGAATTCTAGAATGCTGGTGCAGGAGGGGCTTAAGTGGGCTCGGTGGAGGATCCTGATCACTAGATCTTTGGGCTTGCTTGTTCCATTCTTGTAGCTAATACCTAAAACAAATTTGAAATACATTTATAATTAATTGTGAGTGAAATAACAAATGTATTATTACACAATTTATTTATAGACATTGAAAGATAATATTGCAACAAAGTATTCAAAAATGTGCTTAAATATCAGCTGTTTTAACCAACCACACACCATCCCTTAAAAATATTCAAAATATAATAAATCCCATATCCCACTACTTTATTTTAAGCTAGGTTTCAACTTCATAGGTGCAGGGGTTACACAGTAACCTTAAAACCTTAAAATTATTTGGGAATTGCCAACTTTGTATTGTAACGGAAAGTGAAAGACTATACCAGTGTAATATTTTAGATTATGTGTGACCTTACGTTGCACGCGCTGATTGGGCATGCGCGTAGCTGTGTGGTGGAATGCATGTGGGCCGCGCCGGCGTGGTTGCCTGCGGTATGCCAGTGGTGATGACTGTAGCTGCCAGCGTAGAAAGACGTAAGTTTATTGCCTTAGGTCTGCGTGTATGTCGCTAATTAGCGCGCGGTGCATTAGCTGCACAGTGAATACAAAGTTGTATGAGCTGTACGCATATGAAAAACTCTGTCGCACTTGCTGGTCACTGAAATCCTTGCGCGCATGCGGCATTTAATTAACACGGGAAATACCCCATGCGTAATGCACCGCGCGCTAAATTTGTCACTATATTTTGAGATTGGAGTAACATTTCACACCGTCTCGATCTGGATTTTAATGTATTAAAGTTCCTCTTTAGAGTAAACTAAAATTCAGCAACAATATTATCCCGGAAAACGTTGTAAATTCAGTCGAAAAAAGATCTTTAAACTGTCGGTTTTGTCTAGTTTTTCGCCCTTCATGCACGATTCACACACAAATTTAAGACGTTTTTGGTGGAGTCGGTTCACTAAATTCAACAGCGCAAACAAACGAACAGCCCTTCTAGTCTGTCTCGGCTGCAGCTTTATTCTGTGTAAAATTCTGTAAATGCTCATGTAAAATCCATTTTGATTGGTCTAGAGGAAGGTCTTGTAAATTGTGAAACCAATTGAAAGACGCGTTTCTTTTCAGAATGCTTTGTGTGCATTATTGACGCTGTCGTGCAGTGCTGATGCTAGTGTGCAATGTTGACGCTGTCGTGCAGTGCTGATGCTTGTGTGCATTGTTGACGCTGTCGTGCAGTGCTGATGCTCGTGTGCATTGTTGACGCTGTCGTGCAGTGCTGATGCTCGTGTGCATTGTTGACGCTGTCGTGCAGTGCTGATGCTCGTGTGCATTGTTGATGCTGTCGTGTAATTGACGCTGTTCTGTAATGCTGATGCTAGTGTGCATTATTGACGCTGTCGTTTAGTGCTGATACTCGTGTGCATTATTGACGCTGTTGTGTAATGCTGATGCTCGTGTGCATTATTGACGCTGTTGTGTAATGCTGATGCTAGTGTGCATCATTGACACTGTCGTGTAGTGCTGATGCTAGTGTGCATTGTTGACGTTGTCGTGTAATGCTGATGCTAGTGTGCATTGTTGACGCTGTTGTGTAATGCTGATGCTAGTGTGCATTGTTGACGTTGTCGTGCAGTGCTGATGCTAGTGTGCATTGTTGACGCTGTTGTGTAATGCTGATGCTAGTGTGCATTGTTGACGTTGTCGTGTAGTGCTGATGCTAGTGTGCATTGTTGACGCTGTTGTGTAATGCTGATGCTAGTGTGCATTGTTGACGTTGTCGTGTAATGCTGATGCTAGTGTGCTTTGCTGATGCTGTTGTGTAATTGACGCTGTTGTGTAATGCTGATGCTAGTGTGCATTATTGACGCTGTCGTTTAGTGCTGATGCTCGTGTGCATTATTGACGCTGTTGTGTAATGCTGATGCTAGTGTGCATTATTGACGCTGTCGTTTAGTGCTGATGCTAGTGTGCATTATTGACGCTGTTGTGTAATGCTGATGCTAGTGTGCATTATTGACGCTGTCGTTTAGTGCTGATGCTAGTGTGCATTGTTGACGCTGTTGTGTAGTGCTGATGCTAGTGTGCATTATTGACGCTGTTGTGTAATGCTGATGCTAGTGTGCATTGTTGACGTTGTCGTGTAATGCTGATGCTAGTGTGCATTGTTGACGCTGTCGTGTAATGCTGATGCTCGTGTGCATTATTTACGCTGTTGTGTAATGCTGATGCTCGTGTGCATTATTGACGCTGTTGTATAATGCTGATGCTAGTGTGCATTATTGACGCTGTCGTTTAGTGCTGATGCTAGTGTGCATTATTGACGCTGTTGTGTACTGCTGATGCTAGTGTGCATTATTGACGCTGTTGTGTAATGCTGATGCTAGTGTGCATTGCTGACGTTGTTGTGTAGTGCTGATGCTAGTGTGCATTGTTGACGCTGTCGTGTAGTGTTGATGCTAGTGTGCATTGCTGACGTGGTGGTGTAATGCATGTGAGCTGCTTTTCATTGCAACCTCACCTGTCAATTATACATTGAAATTAAAAAGGAAGAGGACCCAGGTGTAAATAAAAGAACCAATCCCAACCCAATCACAGTAATGTTGCTAATTACAATTTGAATAAATTATATTGTTGTACCGACAATTCTGTTTTCAGGTGCCTTGTTTCTCCGAGTAACTGTGTGCTGGCATAGACTTAACAATCAGTCACAATTGGTGGTAGATTTCCATCAAAACGGACTCATACCCCTGACCAAGAGATCGCTCCGAGTGGTATCTCGTCTAGGGAAGAATCTTAGTTTGGGGGAATTGTTGTCACCACAAATGGTGTCTGACTTGACCCTATCGAACTTAGGTTGAGCCTGGGAAACCCGCCGCAGTATTCTCTTTCTCTTAGTCTTACTCTTACTATTATATCATAGTAATTGTACAAACTACAGTTCTATGACAGTAACCAGTGGGTTAATTAATTCATGATTGTTAAGATGATAACACGTCCCAGACATGTCAAATACAATGTTCCCAATTCCCATGGAAATTTAATGATATACAGTAATACTAGTGCATGGTGAACAATATTATTATAAAACAAACTTACCCAATTATAAGGCCTTAGATTAGGTATGTGCGTATCCCACGCATTGTGTCGCAAATCTTTTTGGCCGCGGCCTCAATCTCGGGTTGAATCGCCGTGGCGAAGACACCGTGGAGATAGCGCTTTGTAACGTTTCGCTGTGGCCGTTCTTTTTAACGTACCCAGGAGCTTTTTTTTCGAAGACGTAGATCACATATTCTACTTCAACCTCGTTCTCAAATTTTCTGAATGCGGCATCTAGAAGTTTCCAAAAAAAATTCTCGAAATTTGGGTTTGTTCTTGCTCATCAAAACCATCGACGATTTACTAAAAGATGAGTAATATACCTTATCAAACCACACTACTAATTTGTCTATACTTGTTTTCTACCTCTTGGCCAATTTTGACGGCGATTGGACGATTCGCAGTTACGTTTTTTTGACTAGCAGAAATTGATGTCGATCAAAGATTGTATTGCGCCGCGTTCAGCACGCTACATTGTGTACTATTTTTGATGTCAACAAAACGAACGTTCAATCGGCCGAATTTTCAGTCCGATAAATCGTCCGTTTTTTCCCTTCCTCCATGGTTTAAACCTAATATACATCGGCGTAACACAATAATATTAGTTCTCATAACTTATTTAATTTTTTCATCTTTCCAGTCCAATATAATTTATTATTCTTCCTCTTTTCCCAAGCATTCCAGTGATACCAACCTTTTGAAAATCGGACAAGAAATAAGAAAGTTATGATATGGAATCACAAGTCAAATTTACATTTCTTTTGTTTTTCCTTATAAAATAATTGCCATTTACGGGCCTAAAATTGCCGGATTCAACATGTCATAACTTCCTTATTTTTGGTCACAGGAAGATGATTCTTATATCATTGTAATCGTCTGTTCAAGACCTTGACAATGATACCAGTTGTATTGAAATCCGTTGATTTTGAAAAAAAAAATTACATAGCTACTTAGATAATAACTTCTGTCAGTGTCACTGCTCAACTTTTCCAGTATTCAATCCATTTATATGTTATGATGTATGTACATTAATTTATTAATTTACTAACCTAAATATATAATTGTCTTAATTGACTTAAAACCCATCAACCATGTCAGCAAACCATGAACAGCTGATGAGTAACCATTCTAGATTTACATGTGTGGTACATATCACACACACAGACTGGTAACCACCATTGTGTATGTCTCTTCAGTGCATATGGAGTCAGGGAACCTTTACGTTAAACTGACAACAGAGGGCGCCCTTCAACCAAAACTTTCAGGGGGCATGTACAGGGGGTTAGAAATATATATATTTGTTTTATTTCCATGATTTGGTCTTGTTTCTAATAGGCCTGTGCATGATTTGAGGGGACAGAATATAAAAAAATTAAAAGTGAAATAATACCACCCCCCCACTGACACTTCCACAATATTCCGAACGTTGTAACTTTGATAACATCAATAACTTCATTAACTCCAGTAACTCAGGAACTCAATCGCTCGTGTTATTCCACATATCATCATGTCATTATAAACAAATAACATTTAATAAAACTCAGGAAGTGTATTTGTACAAGGAACCTTTTCTTCAAATTTAAGTCTGTAGCTGTAGTCTGCTACAGAAGGAAACACTGAATTAACTAAAGCACATATTATATAATAGATGAAAGTTCAGGTGAACACATTTTCAAAACAATTACAGGAATTCCATCAGGGACAGTAGCTTTGGAGGCATCCAAGGAATGAATTATTTTGGCCACCTTCTCGGGAGTGATAAGAGGGGCAGAGACTTCATTAACTGTATGAGATGGAAAAGCAGGGGGGGGGGGAGATGCCCCTCATCGTTGAGTGTAGAATTTGAAACAAAGTTATCAGCAAAAAGATTATCCAATGGAGAAGTTAGAACTTCAGGTCCATGAAAGAGAGAAGGAACAGAAGGCTTGTTGCGGTTAAGTAAACTGTTGGCAATCCGCCAAAAGTCTCTAGAACGAAGCCGCTGAGTTGCAATGGAATCAGTAATAGAGTTTGCATATTGCTGATAATAGTATCCTATAAAACTCTCTTACAATAATTACGGGCTTCATGAAAAAGATCTTTAGTATCCAAAGTCCCTAGCAGACGGTAGTTCTTTAATAAAAATGGTTACAATGAGCAATTGCTACTGCTGGAGTGAACCAAGATTTTGAATTAGCTCTATCATTTGGTAGGTACGTATACAAATTTGTTACAATTCCTTTAAAAGTAAAAATAAAAGCAAAATAACCAAAATAAATTAGGAACATAAAATTATTGTGAAACTTACTTTCGTTTGTAAGATGTTGAGACACCAGCCATGGGAAGATTGTCACAAGGGCCTGGTAGATAGAGAAAACCGTAGGCAAGCCCTGAGATAAGGGTAAGAACAGTCAGTACGTTGACGGTGGCCATGAGGTCTTGCTTGACCCGATTCAATATGAACCCTCCAACGATTACACCTAAAGCTCCGGCCGGTATAAGAGTCCCTGGTATTGTCAACGAAAAGATGTGTTCAAATATATAAATATATATATATAAATAAATATATATATATATATATATATATATATATATATATATATATATATATATATATATTTATATATATATATATGCTTACTATATCTGACATAGGGCGACCGACTTCTATAGAAATTGCTATTTCTCTGCGTTAAGGCGACCGTTTCCGGTCGCCTTAACGCCTAGCTACCCTTTAAAGTCATAATTTTGTTTCGGAAATAGCCTAAATCGCTTCCTTAGCCTGTAAACATCTTATTTCCAGAGTTTTGGAAGGTTGGAGGCAGTGGCGGACCGTCAGGGGGGGCTGGGGGCAGCCGTCCCCCTCCCCAAATATTTTTTTTTTTATTTTTTATTTTTTTTTTACATTCTGGTGGAGGGGGGTGGGGGTGGGGGGGTGGGGGTGGTTGGGGGCCCAGGCCCGAGCTGGAACTTACACAAATCAACCGGGCCCTTTCTTTATTTTGAGCTCCCCTGAAAACATGAAGTGTAATCATGACGGGTCTCTCGGAAATCACGTGTGGTTAGGGAATGATGCCTTGGGGGCCGACCGTGCGCTCTGCCCCCCCCCCGGCCCGGCGGTAACTTGTTCCGCTACTGGTTGGAGGATATATAAATAAGGGAAAGGGAAGGGGGAATTTTGTGCACGTTTCTATGAGCGGTCGCCCTATAGGTGAATCCAAAATAATATATATATATATGAAGTTATAGAATTGGTCACATAATTAAATATATAAGTAGGCCCTTGTCTAACAAAACTACCAGAAGTCATGGTACAACGTTCATTATTATTTTCTATATTAATTAACATAGATTCAATGGACATGTGTGCGCAGATACGCCCCAGAATCATCAACGCCACAAATAGCATGGCACATAATATTCGAAGAAGTTTTCATTTTGCATAACACTACTTTTCTCCAAAATGATGGCACATTCGACAAAATAATTTCTCATCTGGATATCATCACCAACCTTGCACAAGGAATTTCTTTTTATTCGGTAGTTTATTTTTATGAGTAATTACCGATGCAGTTTAACGTAGCAAGTATGTTCTTGAAACGACTTTAATGGCGTTTGTATATTTGGACAATGGCGCAGAACGACCACAGAGGAGGAAATAACTACAAACCTGTAATAAGATTTGCAACTGCAGCGTCAACGTCGAATTGTGATTGGACAAACTTTGGCACAAATCTCACAAAACCAGTTACAATGCTAAATTCTGCAGCTGATGCTACGTTAACCATCATGTAAACAGGATTCGTAAGAAGACCCCATACAGCCAGAGGAATATCTGTGTAGAATGGAATTATACAAAAAGTGTTATATTCAGTGATCATGAACCATGTAGAAGCTCTTTATCACACTGGGGTAGGCCATGCACGGTATTTATTTGACTTCATTTGTTGGTTGGTTTGTTTTCCTAGTTGGTGCTAGTGGTCATTGATTATATCAATCAATTAGGCTTGTATTCATAAGATGGGGAACAAATTATTACAATAAAGGCAAGATATCGATCACTTAGGATCGCTAGTACTATGAAACAAGTAGTAGCCTATTATTCATGATTGTTTACTAGGTAATATGTACGTAAATGTTCATGGGAAATCGTGACCATTTGCGTGACTGTGAGAGAACCTGATTACGCAGAGTTGGGGATTCGGTCTCGGGTCTCGGGTCGCATTCATGTGGCTTGGCGATTTATTTCCTGCTAATTTTAATCGAGACGTGGTGATGTCACACTGACTTTAGACTTTACTAGCGACAAGACAAAAGAGACTTAAGACTTTACTTGAGGCTTGACATCAAAGACTTGAGACTTGACCAAAGTAAACTTGAGTACTACTTGAGACTTTGCACAAGAGACTTGTTGAAAACTCTGCTGACATAGTAGCCACATCAATATCTGCAATATGTACATGTTAAGTTGTAAACTGAGGACTTAAAACAAATAGGAACAAATGAGATTCAGTTGTCGGTTATTGTTTGAACATTCGATTGTAAAACGTGTACAAAGTCCAAGGGAACAATAGATGGGAATAGTATAGGGGTCATCAGTTTACAGCATGTAAGGCTGTGTTTGCAAACAGGTTTGCAAGGAAACACAAAAGTGTTAACATACAAATTACGAGGTCGTATAAAATATTTACCTAAAAGTACACTTTTCACACAAATATCTGCTGCCTGCATACCGATATCAACAAATAACACGTGTGCATTGTATGTATACTACACTGGTTTAAAATCCCAATCCATGCAAAAGGTTGTTAAAAGGTATTTTTTCAAGAACTTTTTAAAGAATGTGTAGGCCTATGTAAAAAAAAAAAAAAAGGTATATGTAAAGCTGATAATGGTTAATCGTCCAAAGAAATTCCAGTTCACATTTAGAAAAGAGTAGAAAAGAAATATACAGTACTCCTCCGGTTGTCATCCAAAGATGATCATCCGAAGATGACCACATAGGACCTCTGCATGACCCAGACATCTCCACATTGGGTCATTACAGAGACCGTCATGGAGGGGAGAGGCGATGCCCGAATCGTCCGACGGCGCCCGACTGTAGAAGTATTCCATAAATACATGAATGACGTGGCATGTAGAGGCATATACAACAGTATACACATTTGCAAGGTGAAGTTTTACACCTTGCTATTTATGGGCTGTCATTTCTCTATGGGGCTACAAAGTCTGTAGATGTTCGAAATTGTACGCCCAGTAATGTGAACTCGCATGGAAATGCCGAATATGATTAAGCGGTACACTGTACAGTGTAGACCTTTGGTATCGTGTATTTCTTGTTGTTGCTTGTGTCATCCTTCGTCTTGATAAATGATGAAATACAACCAAATCGTTTTTTCGATGAAAACGTTCGATGAAAACAATGAAATCATTGTTTGTTTGTAATGCAAATCTCAAATGTTGATAACCACATCGTCCGAAAAGGCTTGGGATATTCCACGATCAGTAGAAATAGACCATGGGATGAACAGTGAATTTTTTTCAAACCGTGATACCCTCTTTTGGACCACGAAATATTGATTTATAATTGAGGAAATAAATATTAAAAAATTTCAAAACACGATGTTGCTTGTCACATAAGTTGAACGTTATCTCTAAATCTATGAATTTGACGACAATTTCGGAATTAGAAAGCTCTGTAATAAACGCATTACGTCATCGTTTTGACCCAGAATTTACCAATGAAATTCCGTATTAATCAGCCTCGTTCATATATTCCGAAAATAATATGTGGTAAATACAAGCAAACATGGCGGCCTCCACAGAGCGTGCATCGCTTGAAATTCAGCCCATTTTTTGCTGCATACATGTTTATAAAGACGAAACTGGGAATATTACAACGCCAACCATTCAAAATGTAAAATCAAGCTTTTGTTTATGTTTTAGAATATTATTCAGATGGATTTGCTGTAAATAAATCTTACAATAACTTATAAAGAATAAAGACTTTGCATTTTATTAATTTACCTAGATCAGGACCGATTTTCATGAAACTTGGCAAGAATGTTCCTTCCAGCAAAACCTACACGACGACGTAAAAATAATTCCAAAAGAAGGTGTTTAAGTGTTTTTGCCAAAAACCCCGTATTTCTGTCACATTTTCAAAATGACATCAGATTTCCCCTGGGGTTATTGTTGGGGGTGCTGTAATTATTTCCCCAATTTGAGGCGAAGAAACGATAATATACGTTTTTGTCATTTGAAAATCAACATGGATGTCAGCTTTTTGGAGCCTGGAATGCATTTCTGAGGGTGAAGTGACATTTCTATATCTTTCCTTGAAAGTAAGATACTTCCATTGAGAAACTCAATATGTTTTACCCCAACATTACAGAATAAAAAGACAAAATCCAAAATGGCCGCAGGCTGTGGTGGCCATTTTGAATTCCCATAATGCATCTGATATGATAATGTGACAAATACCCATCACATTAATTTTTTTTAAATGCAAAAAATTAATACACTTAACAACGTTAAAAACGTTAAAATGGTTGACTTTGAAAACGTTAACATTTGTGACTTTACCCAAAATCAATTTTGGGTAAAGTCACCAATTTTCATGGCAATATCGCTCAACGGGGTGTGGGGGGTTGGTGTGTCAATTACATTTATGAGGTCATTTTTTAACGCATGCCCGGGTAGGCGTGTTCCCCCCCCCAAAAAAAAGGGGAAAAAAGAACAAAAAATCTTTTTTCTACAACAAACATTTAAAATCGGCCGGGGCGGGTGGTTTGAACGTGAATCTAGTCCCTCCCAATCCCCGTAGGTACGGCACTAGCTGTACATATCTAAACTGTCTTGTTATTCGCTAATAATACCCACTGTGAGCGTTGTGCGTGCACTTTATGCGCGTATGTTATGGTACTACACGCGTGGGTTGTTTTTTTTCAATTAGGAATTACACTGGTGACACAATCTACATTGCGAGACAAACATTCAAAATTTTTAGTAAGTTGATGTAAAGGTACATACCTGCCATCACAGTATGTATTGTTTGTAAAATAAATACATGATATCATCTGGTTATGACATAAACTTGTTCTATTTAATAAATAAATAAATGATTTCGAAATTTGCTTCTTTAAACAGAAGCTGTCATTGGAGTCACTTTGCAAGATCAACATAATATTAAGTTTATTTTTAGGTCATTAAAATGGTGAAAAATAAAAATCAGAGGCTTTAAAGGTACTGCAATTTACAAGTGCCATACAACAAAATTATCAAAATAATTATTACCTAAAATCCTGCCTGGTACATGTACATTTATCAATCATCCTGAGAAATTGTTCCATCTGAAGTGCTTTCATCTTAGGTTTTGGTCGTTTCCTCAAAAACTTCAGCATGTAATATTATAGGTTTTTCCAGAGAATTTCAAAGCTTTTTTATTCAATTTAATACCCCCTTTCCATCATTCAATCAGCAAAAAGGTACATTCAAATTCATAAGCATTATATCGTCATCTCTAAAATAAGTACGTTCTAATTGAAAGTGTCACTAAGTTCATTCAATCGAACAAAATAAAAATAGAACCCTAATTTGATTGGATCAGTAAAAACGGAGTGATTTTGAATGTTCTTTAACGAAAATGGACCAAAATATGAAATTGGCTGGAAAAACCTGTAGTGTGAAATTTGTACAGGTTAGTTTTATGATATGTATTTCTTGAAATATAAATGGTTAATATTAATATACATGTGCATGTGCATGTTTCAAAATTCCTATGTGTACCTTCCCTTTAATGGAAGGTTTCACTACAGTTTCACTATTATTATTCACTCCAGTCTGGGTATCTGAAGCCCTCGTATTTGCCATTGGGGTCAGGACGGTTATGTCTCGTGCGTACGCACATTTGGAGTAAAATGCCGTGGTATGGAATACAGTTCATGTAGGTAATAGAATTCTGATAAAAGATAATAAAACATTTCAATGCAAATTTGGGGCTTGTTTTTCTTTAGGATTTTTTTTTAAATTGGAGTTAATAAAAAGTGCACCATTTTTACAAATATTAATTTGCAGCCATGACAATAATGAAAACAGCATTGGGCCTAAACAACCCAATTAATATCAAGCATACAATTTCCAGTTTGTCGCATGTTATGAACATAACCTGTGTAATGTAAAACATGGGCCGAATGTTGTTAATATTTTGGTACACAAACTATACAGCAAACTCCCATGTAATACACACTGTAGTGGAGAACGAATGTTGTTATTATTTAGGTACACAAACTATACAGCAAACTCACTTGTAATACACACTGTAGTGGGATTTAACCTAAAATGTAACGAACAAATTCACAGATATTACAGATACCAGTCTGTATGGAGGCAATCGTCGTGGGCTGCCGGTGAAGGAAGATTCTCATCGATGTCGTCTCATATCCCTTCATTCATACAGGACACTATACGGACTTCCTCCGTAAACTAGAGGGTATTAAACATCAAATACCCAATTCTGACCTCCTTGTCACTCTGGATGTTTCCTCCTTATATACTAACATCCCCCATGGCGAAGGCATAAGTGCATGTGACAACGCTCTCAGATCCAACAACCAAACCAAACCTTCTGTGAGACACCTCACAGATCTTATCCGACATATATATACTGGCCAAAAACAATTTCACGTTCCTAGACAGAAACTTTCTCCAGGTACAAAGTACAGCAATGGGCACTAAGATGGCACCACCATACGCTAATCTGTTTATGTCTGACCTTGAAGACAGATTGCTATCGTCTGCCCCCCCCCCCACCATCCTCTAGTATGGTGGAGATTTATTGACGATATCTTCTCCATCTGGTGTGGTGGCCAAGATAGCCCAGATGAATTCATCAACTACATTAATTCATCGAGCGGTCTAGCTTACCGGATTCAAGTTCTGGTGTTAGCAACATAATGTGGGTTCGAATCACGGCCGTGACACTTGTGTCCTTGAGCAAGACACTTAATCATAATTGCTTCTCTCCACCCAGGGGTTAAATGGGTACCTGTGAAGGCAGAGTTGGTTTGCTCTATATGCGCTAGAAATGGCAGCAATTGAGCTGTATACTCCCCAGGGAGCTGAGATGGTTTCAGGAATGATTTATGAGCCTTATGAGCCTTATGAGCAGGGATAATAATATAATGCGCCTTGAGCACCACTTAGTTGGTGGATACGTGCGCTATATAAATCCACACATTATTATTATTATTATTATTATCAAGTTCACTGCTAACGTGAACTTCCTAGACGTCACCATCAACAAATCTCCCGGGGCATCTCGACTGATGTCTATTGTAAACCCACTGACACTCATCAATACCTCCTTTCTGACAGCTGCCACCCCAAGCACTGTAAAGAGGCCATTGCCTACAGTGAAGCCCTCCGTATAAGACGTATCTGTTCCACTGATACCTTATACAGGAAACGGTCGTCTGAACTGAGGCAACACCAATTGTATCCCGGGGTCATAGCAAACTCAGGGTCCAACTAGCTATCAACAGGGCCCTCTGTACCCCCCTGTAGCACCATCTTGGCTACCCAGGGTAACAAGAAAACCCTTCCCAACAGAGTTCCCCTGGTCACTACTTATCACCCCAGATTACCCACACTTTCATCTATCGTAAATGATAACATGACTAGTTTACACTCCTCCGATAGGTTACGCTCAGCCATCCCTGAGCCCCCTTTGATTGCTTTCCGTCGCCCCCGTAACCTCGGTGATATATTGGTTCGGGCTAGGCTCCCTAGCACCAACAGTGACCGTAACGATCATGAATCACCACAGGGGTGCTCTAATTGTACCCGCTCGAGATGCAAAACATGTTTGTATCTCAAACCTGCTCAGAAGGTGAAAAGCCACAGTACTGGTCTCACCTACACAATCAGAACTAAATCCCAGTGTAGATTTATATGGAGAAACTGACCTGAAATATTATAAACGGGTAGCGAGCAAAGAAAAATTGGCTGATGCCGGACTCGAACCCGCGACCTCTCGATTACCGTACGAGCGCTCTACCAACAGAGCTAACCAGCCCTTATGTTGGTGGGCGGTCCACTTATGCCAATTATCTATTGCTCTATGGGGCCAGGTCAGAGGCCAAACCATATCTGCCGAGTAGCCAGGGATCAAGCCCCGGTCAGATGCAAACAACCCGGGTAACGGCAGTAGCGGGGATCACACAATTAACGGGACACAAGCCTTTTATGTGGTTGTACACAAAGTAGATTTATATGGAGAAACTGACCTGAAATATTATAAACGGGTAGCGAGCAAAGAAAAATTGGATGATGCCGTACTCGAACCCGCGACCTCTCGATTACCGTACGAGCGCTCTACCAACTGAGCTAACCAGCCCTTATGTTGGTGGGCGGTCCACTTATGCCAATTATCTATTGCTCTATGGGGCCAGGTCAGAGGCCAAACCATATCTGCCGAGTAGCCAGGGATCAAGTTTGTGTGATCCCCGCTACTGCCGTTACCCGGGTTGTTTGCATCTGACCGGGGCTTGATCCCTGGCTACTCGGCAGATATGGTTTGGCCTCTGACCTGGCCCCATAGAGCAATAGATAATTGGCATAAGTGGACCGCCCACCAACATAGGGGCTGGTTAGCTCAGTTGGTAGAGCGCTCGCATGGTATTCGAGAGGTCGCGGGTTCGAGTCCGGCATCAGCCAATTTTTCTTTGCTCGCGAACCGTTTATATATATATATATATATATATATATATATATATATATATATATATATATATATATATATATATATATATATATATATATATATATAAGATAAACAAAACTAACTAATTAACTAACTAAGAAAGTAAGAAAAGAAGAAAGTAAAACATAAGGGAAAGTGTGAACGAATAACGTGGAAATACTGTAACGGGGAACAAATTTGTTATGCAAGATGACCCCGTAGGGATAATCAGATTCTTGTTCGGTACATTATTGTTGACATTGGCATTAAATATCATGAAACTGGATAGCGACACAAAAGAAGAAGTTTCGAAAAAAGGCCTAAGTGACTTTCATAACTCACAACAAAAAATCATCAGAAAACTCACTGAAATTTGCCATGGGGGGCCTTTGAATACTCTTAAGATGAAATTTGAATACCCACAAATGAAAGTGAAAACAAATTCTACAAAATACTTTGTGCATCGATAATTGTTGATTTGAAAGCATCAATCGCGAAAAAGATGCGAAACATCCAATGCCAGGATGACATAAATGAAATTATGAATGCTGAAAAACGAAATAAAACTAAATAAACGCAATTGTGAATGATAATGAACGAAATAATGACTGCCTAGAAATTAATTTGAACACAACAATCTAAAACAAGAAACCCTAATTTGATCGGATCAGTAAAAATGGCGTGAATTTGAATGTTCTTTAACGAAAATGAAGAAAAAGTTTTTGTAACTGGCCGGGAAAACCTATTTTAAAAGTTTTCTCGGCCAAGCTCATCAATTTAGCATTCGATTCGATTTCGGGCGTTCGTATTGAAGTGATGTTGCTAATCCGGTTGCTACCAGCATCGCATTAAAAATTCAGGCATTCAATTTCGTCTTCAGACATTAAATTTCGGATTTGCGTCGTTCATTTTAGTGGTGCGCCACCCATCATTTAATTTCGTCAGATTGGCTTGAATGAGATTTTGCACACTTTTCATTTTCAATTTCGTTAACAGTAAATCTATTTCGCACAATGGGAATTCTCACCAATCTTTCTTTAATCATGTATTTTTCTCATTTGTTTAAACTTTGTTTATTATCATTTGTTTCCCCTCACATATTTTTCAATCAATGTTTTGGGGGCATTTCTGAGCATTTCCCTCGAACGCCTCAATCAAGCGTGCTCGGACTACACATCAGATATTCTCGTGTAACGACCACGAGCTGCCGTTTCGTTATCTTTACCTATCAACGTAGTGAATTGTAAAAATGGAACTTTGCATTGCACAAATGTTGCAAATGCTTGCCCAACCGTTGAGTGACTGCGACTGTACGCCGCGGGAAAGTTGGAGTATTTTTAAATGAAATTGAATGATGATTAATTAAGCAACAATCAGTTTCGCGCGAAATTGATTAAAGCTGCGTAGAAATTGGCTGATAAATCGACGAACTTGGCCGGCTATTTGGCGGCTATTTTGATAAATTACCGCAAAGGCCACCACATGCGAAATAAGAGATGATACGATATCTGAATTTACATGGATGACGGTATGACGTGCATGCCAAGTTTCATGCACTTACGCGCTGGACTATAATAACCCTTGTCCTTGACCTTATGGGGTATAGTAAAATTACACGCTGCAGACATAACGTAGCATGTTTAGTGCAGACTCTGCTCCATAAGGATACACGGAAGTCAACTCCAAATTCTTACTTTTTAAATCGGCATTTCTAAACGTCATTTGTACACGATCATCTTCTTCATCTTCCTCTTTGCTGTGTTTATCCTCCTCAACCCCTTTTGGTGGCTTCTTAAGCTTTGCAGGGAAGGCATAGACTGGGAACGCCATGATCAGGATCGCACCGGCGAAGAAAAAGAATCCCAGCCACCAGGCTCCTACCCATCGGGGACTAGACTGGGTGAACGAAGGCCTTGGTACTGTGTCGAAATCCACGTAGTAGTTTAAAACAAAACTACCGATAACGAATCCTAGAGCCGGTCCTATAACGGTAGTGCTGAAGAAGATAGCTGTGGGTGGAATAAAGGGACACAACCGTTAGCAAAGGATCGCGTTTAAAACCCTGTAAGCATGGAGTCCAGGCAAGAACATGACAGAGAACAGATTTTGAAGGTTACGGACATTTTGTTATTTTAATAAAGCTAGGTTTCTGTTGTTTGACCAAAAAGGGCATGGTTTTTCATTGGTCGAGAGACCGTGTGACCAGTGGAACTAAGAGACTTGTTGAAGCGACATCGACGTACGTGCCATAGAGTAATTTAGTGCATGATATGGACTAAATTGCATCGCTCGTTCATATCTATCACTCTATACAAACTCTATACAAATTGAGAAGAGAAAACATCGGCAAGTGCACATGAAATAATAATCCATAAAGGTCCCTAAATCAGGAAACATAAATATCAAACCAAGATACACATTTAAAGTCAATGTTCTTGTACCAAACAGAGGGTAACACGATCTTTAGTTTTCTATTTACTTTTAGAAAAAAAATAGTCTGTGGGCTGAAGGGGTCTACCGTGCACCCAAAAAAAAAATAATAATAAAAAATAAAAAATAACCCACCGCCACCGATATTTGTTGTTATTTTGGATGTCCTTAATACAAAAAAGATGTTAACGGTGAACATTTTGGGTTGCACTATCTGTTCTGGCCCACTATTTGTTTGCCCTCTTAATGAGCCGAGCTGATCATTTTCATGCTTTGATCTATTATAATGTAACTTGGTACAATTAATGTTCAGTCACATGTTGTCATGATGACTTCATCGGTTCTTATGAAAACGACCGTTAGAGAGCTCTATAATTACACATATATTAATGTTGCACCCGTAGGGGTCGAATGTTGATCACCTTAAAGTGTTCATTAAAAGGATCCTGTAAAAAGGATGTCACAAAGACTCCAATGAGTATGGTAGAGAAACTTTTATATCAGCGTGCACTCACAGTCATCCAGTTTAAGAATGGCAATAAAATACATATATAACTTTTACTACAATATCCTATAAAACTTGAGAAATAACTAAAATACTGAAATAACTCAAAATAATTACACATGTAAACCCATAGACTTGGCTAGTCTATGATCATAGTTAGACAAAATCTCAATCTTGTGATTGTAAGTCACAACAATAAATACAGGGTAAATTCAGAACTACGTTAACTCAAGAACAGTTAAATGTAAAGCAAGGACCCGAAATCTAGAGTCTAGTAAACAATTAAGCCCACTCAGTCTTAATCCTTTAAGACCCATCCTAGCCTGGCACTTGCCTCTCACGCTGGGGACCAAGGGGAGGTTTATACTATAGTGTCAGATAGCCCAGGCTACCCTAATTACATAAACCCACTACCAGAATCAAGCCCCAGGGCTTGGTGCTAATTACCATACCAGCCACCTAGCTATGGAATGTGCCTACAGTGGTCCCTTTGTTTCAGACCATGAGGTCTGATAAGTGTTCCATGCCTAGCTATACACATGGACAGTGTACATAGGTAATGGCATCAATTAAATCTTCTAAAATATAATCTATGCTGGCTTTTCCTACTTAAAATACACATAGTTGGAAAAGTGATCAAATACAAATCTTAATGCAAATAACTTCTGTAAAGTCTTAACTTTAAGAAACACAAATCAGTTAATCACAATACCATCAAGTAAAAGAGATAATCTCTGAGTCAAAACATGATTCTTGAAGGTTTGGGCCAAAGTTGCACAAGTGTGTATGTGATGAAAAATGCACAAGTTGATCCAAGTTGGAAAAAATAAAAATGCAACAAATATAAATCCAAAGAACTCATGGGTAAACTTGAATGAAACATTAACAACTTTTACATTCTTAAATGATTATTAAATTAAAATGAAACTAGAGGTATTGAGTTTGTTAAAAACAAACTCAGGGTGTTCGAGTGTGCATCTAAAGTTATTAAAAAACAAGCTTTAGTTTGGGAGATATGAGTTTTCATAAAATATAATTTTAAAAACATACAATGTACGGCTATACTGAATACATTAACTTCCGGTTCATCCCATATAATTTTAAATTCTTCCAACCGTAAGTTCCGCTTCAATCATGTGACGTCATTCATTTGTGCCAAATTTGGTAAAATTCCATCTAATATTTTCTTGAGATAGCACAAAGTGATTTTTTAAGAAAAATGACGTCACCAAATATATTTTTGAAAAGAGCAGATACCCAAAATGTTATTTCGAATACCCTTTCAGATTTGAGTCAATTTATAAAGAATGTGAACTTCCAGTTTGGACCGGAAGTAAGGTTCAATAATTAAGGTCATGTCTTTGTATCAAATGTCGAGTCCTCCATGTTCTGTATGATTGTGAAGGAATCAAGATATTATCTATTGTGGTTCACGAGATATAAAATATATTGTTTTAATTATAATTAATTACGTAATAATTCATTAGATGACCTCACCATGACGTCACAACGTTACCTGGAACTCAGTATGTTAAGGTTTAACTATTTGTTGCTTTAAGGTTCTTTGAACTCCGCAACTATGTTTTGGCTGTACAAATACATTTACAGATTATTATACAGTCCAGTTTCATAGTTTACAGAGCGCCTACGTTCGTACAGAAAAGGTATAACAAATGTAACATGGTGAACATACGATGTATTATATTCTAATTAGATACTATTGTGTATAATGTACAGCGAATGTAATACAGTTTATACAGTGTATTATACACTGTATGCCTCTTGTCTGTGTGTGTCAAGGCCGTTCACACGCGGAATGGGCTGTGTGCTTATACATAGTACAGTGTACTTCTGAATGGTTGTTCACTTAAACTTCCGTGTTTGACCAGAAGGATCAGGTCAAATTGGGGTCATGTCTGTGTAAGAAATGTGACATAGTTCAAGGTCTTTAAGATGATGCAAAGATTGTGAAAATATCTTCTGTGGTTCATGAGATATGATTTTATTTAAATATTCAACTTCCGGTTTCGACCGGAAGGAGAGGCCGGATTGGGGTCACGTCTGTGTACGAACAATCACATAATTAAAGATCTATAACATGGTGCAAAGATTGTGAAAATATCGTTTGTGGTTCATGAGATATGAATTTTTGAAAATATTAAACTGCTTTTTGAAAAAATATTAAATTTTGATTTAGTGTAATTCGATATCTGATGACCTCACTATGACGTCACAACTTAAGGTACAACTAAATGTTAAGGTCTAACTATGTGTTAAGTTTTAAGTTTCTGTGAACTCCGCAACTGTTTTTGGCTCTGGATATGTTTCAAGAAGAAGAAGAAGGAGAAGAAAAAGCAAAAAAACGAACAACTAGACGGCAGTGTTTGTGATACTACAAACACATCTTCGAGTTTTGTCAGGGCAGTGATGATGACGTCAGAATGTTTTTAAAGAAACTTTGCTTTATTTTTTTAACATTAAACTTTGACTTCCGGTTCAGACAGAAAGTAAAGGTCATATTGGGGTCATGTTTTTGTAAATATTGTTGACAGTTAACAATCTGTACAATAGTGCAAAAACTGTGAATTTACCTCTTGTGGTTATTGAGATATGATTTTTTTTAAATATTAAACTTTGATTTCCGGTTTGGACAGGAAGTAAGGTCAAATTGGGGTCACCTTTGTGTAAATATTTTTCGACAATTAACAATCTATACAATGGTGGAAAGATTGTGAATTTACCCCTTGTGGTTGTTAAGATATGATTTTTTTAATATTAAATTTTGACTTCCGGTTTGTACAGGAAGTAAACGTCAAATTGGGGTCATGTTTTTGTGACAATTAACAATCTGTACAATGGTGCAAAAACTTAATTTACCTCTTGTGGTTGTTTAGATATGATTTTATTTAAATATTAAACTTTGACTTTCGGTTTGGACAGGAAGTAAAGGTCAAATTGGGGTCACCTTTGTGTAAATATTTTTCGACAATTAACAATCTATACAATGGTGGAAAGATTGTGAATTTACCCCTTGTGGTTATTGAGATATGATTTTTTTAATATTAAATTTTGACTTCCGGTTTGGACAGGAAGTAAAGGTCAAATTGGGGTCATGTTTTTGTGACAATTAACAATCTGTACAATGGTGCAAAAACTTAATTTACCTCTTGTGGTTGTTTAGATATGATTTTATTGAAATATTAAACTTTGACTTTCGGTTTGGGCAGGAAGTAAAGGTCAAATTGGGGTCACCTTTGTGTAAATATTTTTTTTAAATTAACAATCTGTACTATGGTGCAAAAAATGTCAATTTACCTCTTGTGGTTGTTGAGATATGATTTTTTTAAATATTAAAGTTTGACTTCCGGTTTGGACAGGAAGTAAAGGTCAAATGGGGTCACCTTTGTGTAAATATTTTATTGACAATTAACAATCTATACAATGGTGGAAAGATTGTGAATTTACTCCTTGTGGTTGTTGAGATATGATTTTGTTAATATTCAACTTTGAGTTCCGGTTTGGACAGGAAGTAAAGGTAAAATTGGGGTCACGTTTTTGTAAATATTTTTGACAATTAACAATCTGTACAATGGTGCAAAAACTGTAAATTTACCTCTTGTGGTTGTTGAGATATGATTTTTTTCAATATTAAACTTTGAGTTCCGGTTTGGACAGGAAGTAAGGTCAAATTGGGGTCACCTTTGTGTAAATATTTTTCGACAATTAACAATCTATACAATGGTGGAAAGATTGTGAATTTACCCCTTGTGGTTGTTGAGATATGATTTTTATCAATATTAAACTTTGACTTCCGGTTTAGACAGGGAGTAAGGTCAAATTGGGGTCACCTTTGTGTAAATATTTTTCGACAATTAACAATCTATACAATTGTGCAAAAAATGTCAATTTACCACTTGCGGTTGATGAGATATGATTTTTTTAAATATTAAACTTTGACTTCCGATTTGGACAGGAAGTAAGGTCAGATTGGGGTCACGTCTGTGTCCGAAAAATCTCATAATTCAAGATCTATAACATGCTGCAAAGATTGTGAAAATATCTTTTGTGGTTCATGAGATATAATTTGTTTTAAATATTAAATTTGATTGAGTGTAATTCGATATCTGATGACCTCACTATGACGTCACAACTTAAGGTATAACTACATGTTAAGGTCTAACTATGTGTGAAGTTTTAAGGTTCTGTGAACTCCGCAACTGTGTTTTTGTATCTGGATATGTTTCACTGAGAAGAAGAAGAAGTAGAAGAAGAAGAAAAAGTATTTAAAAAAAAACGAACAATATCAAGAGGTGTTCGCGCTGTGGCTCGAACACCTAATAACAAGAGGTGTTCGCGCTATAGCTCGAACACCTAATTACACATACCTGTAAAAAGGATGACACAAAGACTCCAATGAGTATGGTAGAGAAACTTTTATATCACCGTGCACTCACAGTCATCCAGTGTAAGAATGACCAAGGGTGCACACTGGCCAACACAAGGGCTCATCTTTGGGAGTCGGATTACGGCTGTTCTTTTTACAGGCTGTTGAAAATTTAGGGGGGGGGCATAAAAACCCAGGGGGCTACACTCACCCCTTGAAAATTAAATGTTGTCCTCAACATTTCAGACAGTACAAAATCTAAATGAACTATTAAAGCCTTTGGCCCGTATTCATAAAGAGTCACTAATTAAACTGTTACCAAGTTAATCTCCAATTAGTTACTGAGGAATTGCCCACTAAGTTAATTTGGTATTTATAAAACTGCCACTAATTAGTAGATACTAAAATGTCTCACTAACTTGGTATAGCATTTTAAAACTGATTTACTTCTTCAAGTACAATGAACCCTGAATCGTTTCCTGGAATTGATTGCTATGCTAATAGGAGAATGCCCTTAGGAAAGGTTGACTGAGTGTGCATGCACAGGCCTTACATAGACATGGCTGCAAAAAGGGAAAGAGGTGAGAATTGGGATTACATGGAAAAGATATTTTTGCTAGAACTATGCCAGGAAAAAGTGAAAATCATAGAAGACAAGCGTATTGATGCAGATTCAACTAAGAGGAAAGAGAAGGCATGGGAAGAAATCGTAAACAAATTCAGTGCAAGGTACGGGCAGAGACGCGATAAAAAGCGGCTAAAGGAACAGTGGGGCAGGATAAAACTGAAGGCTAAACAGGACTACAGTAAATATGAAAAAGAGAGAAAGAAGACAGGTGGGGGGCCCGAGCCAAAAGAAAACCACAGGTATCTCTGAACAAATTCATGACATTTTGCCGGGAGAATTTGGATTCAGTCTGTCCCTGAAAATCCTCTCGCGGCGGAGTGCACCACCCTGCTGCCTTTGGATATCGCGTAGAGCAATAATAGCATCCATGACTGCAAGAGAACAGCTCAGAAATGGCACATGTATTCCACTTAGTGAGAAGTTAAAGTACCCCCAGGGCTCCTCTAGTTAGTGAGACTAGTTTAGTGTAAGTTAGTGGTAGTTTAAGACTAGTGAACCTTTATGAATTCAATTTTAATTTAAAATTGCCACTAGGGTGGATTTAAACTATCACTAGGCTAAAATTGGTTTAGTAGTCCTTTATGAATACGGGCCAAAGTGTTCAACTTACAAAACGAATAACTTATCGTAAACTGGTGATTTCAACAACTAAAAAAATTGGACCAAAACCTATATCGTGGAAATATAACTAATAAATTCAGTGATCTTCCAAAACCATCTCGGGTAAATGTAACTAAAAAAAATCAGTGATTGCCCAAAACCATCTCTGGTAAATGTAAGTAAACAAATCAGTGATTGTCCAAATACTGGATTGCGGGTGTCACCAAAGCCGCCATCTACATATTACTACGCCAATGAATAGTTCACCATAAACATCTATCCAGACAATAATTATAAAGAACAGCCATTACATTGTAAAATTGTTACATACTTTTTGGTTATAAAAGAAAACTTAGAACTACTTATTTAAATACACTACTGATGCACTATTGTATTCCGCCGTAAAAATCACTGAACATTGGGGGAATTGCCCTTTTTAACTTGCAGGTTTAAAAAAGGGAAATTGAGCAAATAAGCTCTCACCATTATAATTATGAATTGTATGACTAAGGGAAAGGCTCTAACCCCATGCACCACAGTTTTCTTTGTGACAAATTATTTTGCGCATGCGTGGATTTGTGACTAAATATCCTTATGGCATTGAATGTTTCGCAAATGTTTCATCCAGTGCGGGGGATTCCCTCCGTTTTTAAGAAATCTCGCGGGTTTTCTCTTTACAATTAGGATACCTTGATAGGGGAATATTCATTTGATACATTTGTCTTTAATAAGAAAATTCACTTTCACAAAAAAACGCTCAGAAACCAACCTAAAATAATTTGATTTGTATTTACTTTCCCCCAATAAATACACATTTTATACACTTATGTATCATTAATATAAATACAGAGGTATTAAAGAATTGTAATTGGTTAAATGTCACTTAAGAATCTAAATATACACGTTTTTTTTAACCCTTTTTCAGTAGCTGCCCAGCCAGCAAGCCCAAGTAGGCCCCAAGTGGGTTTTGGTAGGGTTTGGTGGGCTACAGTGGGCTTGGGCTTTCATTGGGTTGCCCTTTTGGGCCCAATGTGGGATAGCGGCGGGTTTGAAGTGGGCATGGGCATTTAGTAGTTTTCATATATGGGTCCAATGTGGGGAATTAACGGGCTTCATCGGATAATCAAAACATAGGTTTTTCGCGGGTTTCCACATGCGGGCCCCATGTGAGATATGAATGGGCTTGTCGCATCTCTATTTAATGGGCAGGATGTGGGCTGCCCCTTAACAAACCATCATGGTAATAAGACGGGTTTGCAGTGGGCATGGGTTTCAAATAGGCTTCCTATATGGGTCCAATGTGGGATTTCGGTGGGCTTCAAGGGCTGTGAAAGAATAGGTTTAATAAGGGCTACCCACGTGGGCCCCATGTGGGATATGAATGGGCTTGCCGGGTCTCTATTTAATGGGCAGGATGTGGGCTGCCCCTTAACAAACCATCATGGTAATAAGACGGGTTTGCAGTGGGCATGGGTTTCAAATAGGCTTCTGATATGGGTCCAATGTGGGATTTCCGTGGGCTTCAACTGAAGCCCAGTTGGAGCCCAATTATAACCAGTGTTTTGCCCACAGAGAGCCTGCTTGAGTAGACCCATATCGGACCCATGTTGGACCCGCGGCTAAGCCCATCTGGGCAAGCCCAGTTGGGACCCAATTGGAACCGGTGGACACAAAAAACTGGGCCCTATATGGGCAACCCAATTGGGGCCCACTTGGCAGCCCTTACAGGGCCCAACAGGGGCCCACTTGGAAATGCTGACTGGGTGGGTCGCACCTTATGCATAATGCATTTCGTGATGAGCTTCAGCAGAACTTTACACAACTTGTTGTCACTATTTCCACTCTGTGAACATGCGGTGCAGTGGTCACAGTGAAAGACCCATCGCAAATGCCATATCCTAATATAATAAATAACTTACCGAGCAATATTGGTGTCTCTTTAGTTCGTACAAAATCGTCAATGTATGTCGTACCGAGTGTTACTGTGGCTGTGGACCCTACTCCAATGAGAAGAATCCCTGGTATTAAGCATGCCAGAGCAAACCATTCCGGTCCCTCCTGTATGTTTAAACCATCTTCCGTTGACCCACAGTTTAATTCGACCCAACTATTCGATTCCGATGAGTTAATACTACGATGACAAACAGCAGCCAAATCGGTGCCGTTCCCGTTACTCTTATAGGAGATGAAAAAGTGCGGGAGTGTAACGATGGACGAACCGAGAGCCATGATCCAGCCGCTCCAGGCAATCCATTTTGGCCGATTGGCCACTGCTCGGCCACCAAAGTAACTGGTAAATATTACAACAAGAGTGCCTATATCGTAGCAGCTAACTACAAAACCGGTAAGAGTACTATTGAAACGAAACTGAAGTTCGAAGCTGGTGACCATACCGCTGATATAGCCGACTGTCAAACCGGCTTCAATTAAAGAAAGCAAGCTCAGAAACAGCACAAAGAATCGTGCAGACGCCAACTTCTGCAGCCACTTCGGAGTCCAGCAGCAGTACCCGCAGCTTCCAAAAGACGCTTCGAATTCCTCCGTTGGCGCATCTTGGTGGTCTGTCGATGGTCTCGACGAACCGATTGCGTGGACCGAGACACTAGGTTTATTAAAGGGGACAGTGTTGTTTTGAAGCCCATTATCTGGGAATGGGACTCGGGGTTGTTCATCAAGTGTGGCTGGGACCCGTGAGTATAATGAACCAGTTATGTAGCTATTGTTTGTGTCAATAGGATTGGCTTTGCAGGAACATGCCATTTTCTCTACCTAGACAATCCAAACGTATGAATATCAGTGCTGCCTGATGAGCCAGAAAACTCTGCACACGGAAAATGTTGTAATCACACTTGTAATCATTCTTTTCCTCATTGTGAAAGAAACCGTCTGATGTGAATGTTCGATAGACCGCACTCTGCTTACACAAATATGATTGCCGTGTTGAAAGACATGACCCCGTACGTGTACCACAGATAGTTCAAAATAGATTTATACGGTGAAGGTCAGTTCATACGCAGCACATGTACAATACATGTACATACTTACAGACAGTGGGGTCAATTTGTTTACAGGGTAAAAATCTGGGCTGTTTGTGTTTTTATGGCCCTATGTAATAAGCGTCAAATAAATAAAGACTTGTGTGTATATTATTATTAAGACTACGTATTTAAGCTGGAGAACAATTATTATTTTACTAGCCCAGTCAGCGGCAACAGCTGGTTAGGTGTCAACAGTGAAGACCAAATGGATGGGCATAGGGCAGAATGTTTCTAAAAGTTTCGCAATGTTCCACAAATGAACGTCCTTATTTTTGTTTATTATGTTGACGAGCGCTTACCCTTTCTGTGTGCAGTTTTGTTCAGGTGAACCTGGGGTCAATGTGCAATACGCTAAATGGATACACTTGAACTTGGATCAGATCCTTGTCATTGGATTGGGTGAACATGACGAGTTATCCACTAGTTTCGCCATTGCGGCGTCGCTGCAAAAAACAAACTACAACAAACGTTCCTTTTCGCACCGTGCATGAGCTGTTAAGGGCATATGTTGTTGGTACACTGTTGCGTTTGGCGTATTTTCCAGTTGATGTGCGCATACATGAGAGAGAGAGAGAGAGAGAGAGAGAGAGAGAGAGAGAGAGAGAGAGAGAGAGAGAGAGAGAGAGAGAGAGAGAGAGAGAGAGAGAGAGAGAGAGAGAGAGAGAGAGAGAGAGAGAGAGAGAGAGAGAGAGAGAGAGAGAGAGAGAGAGAGAGAGAGAGAGAGAGAGAGAGAGAGAGACTTTAATGAAAACTTTATTTACAAATTCAAACACAAAGTCAAAATATACAATAAAAGAATAGTGAATAAATACAGAGCATTTAACAAATTTGGAAAACAATAATACATTTTTAAGTTAACAAGAAGAGCAAAAAATTCGGTACATTTTATTGAAACAATAAAACAGTACTAATTGTTAGTGTTGAGATACACATTTATAACAAGAATTAATTACGAATACTTAAACCAATAAGTATAAATCTACTCAGAAAAAGAAAAAGTTCAAAGAAAATGAGAAAAAGAGAAAAAGAGGAAAGGGGTTCCAGTGCGGAGAGGGCGGCAACACGTTTTTTGGCGTGAGCCGAACCCACCGTGGTTCCCTTGGGGCCTTATATCCCACTCCAGTGGCTTCCAAAGATAAGAGTTAGAAAAGAAGAAAAAAGAGGAAATCAGAAAGGAGGAGCAAAATAAGTAAATTTTAACCGGGTTTAAACTGTACGAAATGTCACATAATTCAAGATCTGTAAGATGATGCAAAGATTGTGTAAATATTTTTTGTGGTTCATGAGATATGAATTTTTGAAATATTAAAATTGGATTTTAGTGTATTTCGATATCTGATGACGTCACCATGACGTCACAACTTTACCTGAAACTATATGTCATAACGTTATTCACAACTACGGTGGCTGATTTCCGCCAACAACAAAACGCTATTTCAGTACGGCGTTATAACGCCCTATTATGGCGTTGTAACGCCCTAAATTTACGGCGTTATAACGCTCTAATTTACTGCGTTATAACGCCCTATTACGGCGTTATAACGCCCTATTATGGCGTTATAACGCTCTAAATTTACGGCGTTATAACGCCCAAACTGATTGGTGACATATTATTTCCTATAGTTAGCATGCATCTTTTTTATGACTGGTCGCTATTTTAAGTTGATCCAAACGTACACCCGTAGTTATTTCCAGGTATGTGATAAAAAACTTATGTTCTGTCTCTGGGTATAGGCCTATTATTACTAAAATGAAAACCACGACCTAACAAGCGATGACATAACAAGGGGATAGTTTGTCATATGGATGTAAAGCTTAACGGGATTGGTGTGATAGATGGATTCTTGGATGTCCAATTTAACTTTATTAGGCCTTAGCTATTCTTTTTAGCTAACTAACAGAGTCTGCACTTCATCTGGAGGAGGTAGTGGTGATTTCTACTCAGATTTTTTACTGTTTACTTACAAAACACTTTTGGAATAGGAGTAGCACCCCACTTTATTAATTTTTTTATATTTGTTTATATTTTATATTGGCTCATCACGGTTAGAATTATTTTTAGTAGTGTGTCCCCCTGGTCACCATAACCTAAAACAATGCCCTACTTATTCAGAGTCCAGCTTGGTTACACCAAGGTCACACATATCCCAGGCAGTGAGAGAAACACACTATTATCAACTATTATCATCAGAAGTCTTGTCTGCTGTGGACTCGGTAAGCTCAAATTCATTTCTTTATCTTTATTTAGACTATTATATTTTAGTGTGTTTCAATGAAGAAAAACAAGTCACACCATTTTTGTGTTCGGAGATAAACTTTTATTCTGACTGGAGATCAACAGTAATATATATGAACTTTTACATGGTAAAAATAAGGAGAGAGCGTTTGTGGAGTTGTTGTTTGCTGTGTGGTTGAAAACAGAGTGGTCTAACTTGACATATGGTAAGAATACTTGTAGGGCTGACTATCCCCAAAGTAATAAAACTATAGACAAGAAGTCTGAGAGCAAAGCTTAAAATGAGGTGATGACATGTGGTGAAGGTAAATCAAAGCAATAAAAGTGGACCTTGAAGTGGTCATTAATTACGAAGCTTGGCAATACAGGGTCAAATAGTACAACAAACACTGAGAATACTGTATGGGAAAGTATACAATGGATTAGAATTACAAATGTTTCTATGTTTACATGGAAGAAAACACTACAGGACCTCCCTTCCAGTGAGTGGCTGATAAAAAAAATAAGAAGAATGATAATAAATTAAGAACGAACGAGTGTGATATAGCGTTTGGGCCAATGAACAGCTAGTGCGGCCTGAACGGGACGTACGAATGGGTGGACTGTCCGATGATGGGGAAATCTGTTCAGCGGCTCTCGCTAATGCCACTCTCCTCGCTCATCCAAAGCCCGACGCGCCTCTGTGCGTCATGACAGATGCTTCGGATGTCGCCGTGGGAGCTGCTCTTCAACAACGAGTTGCCAATGCATGGCAACCACTCGCATTCTTCTCCAAGAGACTTCAACCAGCAGAGACACGTTACAGCACATTCGATCGTGAAATTTTAGACATATACCTAGCCATCCGCCATTTTCGTCACTCACTCGAGGGTCGTCATTTTCATAATTAGATTATGTTTTCCTTTAGAGAAAGTGCCAAAAGGGGAATATTTTCGTACTTGTCAGTTTGCAAATTCAAAAGTGCGTTTTGTTAAAGGTCAGTTTCAATTGCTTTCTGATGTATTTTAAAGCCTGGTATTGACTAAAATACGTCAAATAATAGTGGCTTTATGTTTGTGACTTTTTAGTTCTTGAGATTAATTGCCCTTTTCAAGATTTATTTGCAAAGTCCAAAAGACAAACTAATATCACAGTTTGGCTTACTGGTATTTTTATTATTTTATTTTGGCTTTGTGTACTTTATAATTTACTTGGGATTTCCTCTTTATATTCTGTATATTATTGATGTCCATTGTGTGCTGAAAGAGGAAAATGTTCATCCTTAAATTGCTAGTTTTTATTTGTTTGCACTGTTGAGATAAGAACCCATGAGGTTAAAGTTAAGAAGTTAAGTACCTGCTTCAGTGGCAAAGTGATTTACAAGAGTAGACTGACTTGGTACTTTGTTTTAAACAAGGAGGTGTGGCTTTCCCACAGATTTAAAAGTGCAGAAACCATTTGGTTTACAGCCCTCTTTATAACATTCAAGTTAATTTGTTTATTCATGAAGTACCGATTTGTCAAAGTCCTCCGTCACTAGATTTACTTTTGCTTTGTTTTATTGTAAAAGGGACTTGTGTGCTGCTTGTTAAAGTTTCATTGGACTTTTGCTAGTCTAATTCCTGTGGTTTATGCATATTCATTAATTATCCAGAAAAGAGTCTCTTTGGCACAGCTGGAAGTCTTTAAGTTTCCCCAAGCAGTGTCATGGTACCCTAGATTTAATGTCATAATAGTCCCTTGAGCATTCAGCCTGGTGTAGAGTTTACACTACCATTGGTTTATCTTGATAAATTGATAGCTCAAGTATTGTTCTTATGGCCTGGGTGGTTAACGTCAACAAGTAGTTGTTTTTAGTGTTCTTTTCATTATTCACAAGAAAGCTACTTGCAGTGTTTATGTCTGGTCTTTTAAGGGGAAGAAACCCCATGTGTATGATTGATCATGCTAGTGGGTTTCTGTACTTTACCCATTTTAAATACATAAAGACCATTATTATTCTTGTGTATTGTTTATTTAGAGGGGCGCGCAACGGGCGCGCCCCCTTATTTCCGCCTACTGATTCCCGCCCCAAAAACATTCCTCAAATACCACAACAAACTTCAAATACTCACACACACATAAACTCAACAACAACAAAAAACGGAAAAGAAATCACGTCTACCCAATAAAGCTAGCTGAGAATACCCTGTAGATGTTTGTAAGGGAAGAGTTTTTAAACATACATGCAACCAAAGTCTGAAGGCAAAGCAGAGGGGGAGACTGTGTGATTACAGTTCAAAATATTTGAAAAATAGCTTTTTCGTATCACCAAAGAAAAAGTGATGCACTAGAAAAAAGAATACCGGTAAATGCTCACAAAGTTTAACTGGCCCGGTGGTTTTTATCATGATTGTATATATTGAGAGGAATTTCGAAATATGTACATGTACTTTTTTCAAAATAATGGTCCACTTTTGGGAATTTATACTTCATGGCACTATCTGGCTTTCGGAAATATCTAATTTAAGGACAATAGTATTTATATCTAACCCAATTAAATTTGCAGAAAATGGCAGTGTACATGAATGTGGTATTTTAATTTGTATGTTGTTTCAGACAGTCAACGATGTCAAACGAGGACAATGACTCAGAACGCCCAAAGAAACAGTCAACCCTGCTGACGAAACTTCGCAGGAGGTTCATGTTGAGGGAGTAACAGGACCAAGAGCAGGATGACCTCCCAGAGATGAAGTCACGAAGCACCAGCAAAGGAAAACACGTTTGGCGTCCTGGGAATAGGAATGCCTTAAAGGAGTAAAAAAAAAAATCCAGATCGGATTGAAGTTGAGCGGAAAACACATCAGGAAAGAATCTACAGGAGGCGGCAAGGGACAGGCACATTTGCGCTAATCCCTTGGCAGAGCTGCCATCATCAAAAGGGGCAAAGAGTTTTTCTTTCCAGAAGGTAACAGATTCGGTCCAGTTGAGAATTTCACCTTCAACCTTGAGAATTTTGAAGAAAAAAACATTAATGATTGATATTCCATAGGTGACATGTATGAGTCAACTCGGGTGCCTCTACTGAGGATCTATCTCTGCGCAACTACGAAAGCAGATGACGACCCAGTAACCAACAGTAAAAAGCCGGATGAAGCTGATTCAGCACCCAAGGTTGCGCAGGCTACCCTTAAGTCACAGGCTGGCTCCACAAGCACGATCCACACAGCGACCACGACAGCTGCGTCTCGTAGCGGGCTTGCTGGTTCCTCCATCATGTCCGAAATGGTCACCACGTCCGAAATGGTCACCACAGAAGATGAGTCTACAGGACTGCTTGCTGCAGGTAGCTGTAATGCTGGTAGTGCAGCGACCGCGTTCAAACTGTCACCAGGCATCAGCGTGCAAGACTTTCTAAAGGACCCTCACTCCTATGAGTTCATAGTTCATGGTTCAAATGAGACTCTAAATCCACAGAATTTCTTTGCAACGTCTGAAACTCTCCCGTGAGCTCTGCCACCAGTAGAGACACCTGCTCACCAACTTTTGTTGATCTCGGTACTCCAACAGTGCAGGCACGGGAGGATTCTTTGGGTGCTGTACTACCAGGGGATGAGTCATCACATGACTTGTCTGATGAGCAGACTCTTCCCATTGTTAACAACCTCTTAAATTATGTTGATGACCAGGGTCACCCTGTTGCCTTAGTTGCTACTGCAGGAAATGACAGTGGACCGAAGGGTGACTCCAATACTCCGGTACAGAAAATTAAACTGCATTGGGGACATGTGCTGAAAGAACTCACTGAGTTCTATAGGGATGATGATGTTAGCATAACTCTTGATGTCCAGATGATCATTGTTCGCCCTTGAGACTCGTTCGTTAGTTTAGCGCCCTCTAGTGTTAATGACTTTTATACATCTCAGCGTTTTTGCAATCCATGTGATTCACGTTAGAAAAACCTTGCTCAAGTAGTGCAGTTGCACCTTTAATCCTTTTTTCATGCCCTTGACAAGCACGATCTGTAAGTTCCTTATACTGCATTTTATAATGTATAGTTTTTCCTAGCTAGTTTATTGCCAAAATTAGTGTTTGTCATGTCGCACGATCACATGTACACGTACTTGTATAATACATGCCTGCATTGTATAAACGTTCAGTATTATGACTGGGTTATTGGGCACATCAATGCATAGTTTCTTAGGGATAATTTACAAGTTTGTGTCTTTATTGCTACTGTTCGGAAAGCGAAACAAGATTATTACGCCCACAGATTGGATCTCCGTAAATCGAGTCTTAAGCAATTATGGCAGGAAATCAATGGTATCCTAGGTAAAAAAAAGAAGCAGACGTCTTTTCCTGACGAGTTCACTGATGGTGAGCGTCTGTATTCCAATCCTGCTGACATTGCCAATTCCTTCAATTCTTTCTTTACTAACATTGGTCCCTCATTGGCTACTAAAATTCCTCCCACCCACGCTCACTTTTCGAACTACTTGCACAATTCAAATGCTTTCTCTTTCTTTCTCACTCCAACTAATGCAGCAGAAATAATACGTGTCTGCGATACACTGAAGACTAATACCAGTCCCGGCTTCGATGGCATTAGTTCTTCTATTGTTAAGTCTATCATTTCTCTCATTGCTGAGCCTCTTGCTTACACCTTCAATCTTTCCGTTCTCTCTGGATTTGTTCCTCTGAATCTTAAAGTCGCTAAAGTTGTTCCTATCTTTAAAAGTGGGGACAATAAAGAAGTCGGCAACTATAGACCTATTTCCATTCTTCCTTGTTTTTCTAAACTTCTAGAGAGACTTGTTTATAATCGTCTTTACACTTTCATCTCTAAATTTCATCTTCTATGTGATCAGCAATATGGCTTTCGCAGTAAACATTCCACTGATATGGCTCTAATCGAGTTCATTGACAAAGTTATTACTGCCCTTAGTAACAAACTCTTTGCTATTGGCGTATTCATTGATCTCTCTAAAGCCTTCGATACAATCGACCATAGTATTCTTCTTTCCAAGCTGGAGCACTATGGGGTCAGAGGAGTCGCTCTTCAGTGGTTCGCTGATTATCTTAACAACCGGCAACAATTTACTACGTTTAATAAATGCGACTCTTGCCATCTTAATATTTCTCATGGTGTGCCCCAAGGCTCCATTCTTGGTCCTCTTTTATTTCTTCTCTACATCAATGATTTGTATATTTCTTCTTCCTTATTATCATTCACACTATTTGCTGATGACACAACTATTTTCCATTCCAGTCCTAACTCTGCTACTCTGATCCACACTCTGAATTCTGAACTTGCTCGAGTCTCTATGTGGTGAAAGGCAAATAAACTGTCTTTAAACCATTCCAAAACCAGCTTTATTTTCTTCTCCAAGTCTAATCTCTCCATCAATCTTGAGCTTCCACCTATATTTATAGACAACATTCCTATCACCAGGGTCTACTCCACAAAGTTTCTTGGTGTCATTATTGATCACAAACTTTCCTGGTCTGATCACATTTCTTCTCTCACAAAAATCACTTCTCGTAATACCGGTGTTATGTCTAAACTGCGTCCTTTTCTCCCGCCCTTTTCTATGGTCTTACTCTATAATACTCTTATTTTGCCCTATTTAAAACTACTGTAATATTGCTTGGGCTCGGTCAAGCAATAACAAACTGCACTCCCTCATTGTCACTCAAAAACGGGCTATCCGCGTTTGTACTTCCTCACATCCTCGTGCACACAATGCACCACTTTTTGTACAGCTCAACACCCTCACACTTTCTGACATAAACAAACTTCACACTGGGATATTTATGTACAAGTATTCCAGAAATCTTCTTCCTAGTACCTTCTCTTGTTATTTTTCTTCTGTCCAAGACTTGTATTCCTACTCAACCAGATCTTGTCATAATCTCCTGGTTCCTTACACCCGCACTACCTATTCCATGAACACCCTTCGTTTCTACGGTCCTCGCTTATGGAATGCCATTGACGAAGAAATAAAAAGTCAACCGTCAGTGGACCGTTTTAAAGCCTCCTTCAAAAGAGTCATTATGTCCCAGTATGTAACATAGCTTTCTTTCCATTTGCTGCTTTGCGAGGTACATCATCATTTGTTCCTCTCCAAAAATATTATTTTCATCTCATTACAGTTAATTAAGCGTTTTTGTTGTTATTGTAAAATATTTTGCTCATAATTTGTACGTCCTTTGTTTTTCCGTTTGTCTTGTCTTTGTATGTCCATAGGCCGATTTTCTACAAGCCTTGGCTTCTCAAATCGGCCCCCATACTGTTTTCTATTCTTTGACTGCTTAAGCAGACTACTCTGTTTATTATATCACTTTCTTTGTGACAGTATGGAAATAAATGTAAACTGAAACTGAAACTGAAAATTGTTGCTGCCTTTTCTGGATATTGCTTCCCAATTTTATCTAGTTCCGTGCATGTGATTGTAGAGAATTATTATTCATTTGTCCCTGTGTGGGGCCATTTTCTGTGCCCACCTATATTAAGTTAGGGTAGACTTGTCTTAGTCCTAAGGTTTCTTGCATATTATTGCTATTCACTGTAGTGGTTTATTTCCTATAACTCAAAATGTGTTCTGTATTGTTTGTTTACAGTTTCACACTGCTTCCATTAAAACAGCTCAAGTCAAATTTTGTCTGCCTACTTTTGGATAAGTGTTTAACCTCTGCATAGCTATGTACACTAGTTACTAACACATAGTGAGGGCAGAAGAGTGAAAAGATCTGCACCGCACCCAACAGCATCTTTATCAACTGGTATTGAACTGCATCACTGCGCAACAAAATGCCGTCTCCACCGATATCTGGTGTTTCACAAAACTGGGAGGTGCGTTCAGAGTGTGGACCCTCATCCTCATCTTCACAACGCTCAATCAGGTCCAACGTCAGCTTGGCTGCAGCAGAGGCACGTGCTAAAGCAGAGGCCGCACGCACGAAAGCTGATTACACCCGGCGTCAGATCGAGATGAAGGTGGAACGCGCACGGCTTGACGCTATGCTGACCGGTGAAGCTGAATCTGAGGGTGAAGCTGAATCTGCATTAGCTGCTGCCAAGGCACTGGAGGCAGCTGCAGATACTGAAGCAACTAAGGACAGAGCAACATTGCGCTGTCAGCTGAACCTGTACAACGCACAGAAGAGTATGTTAAGGCACATTTTGATCATCATCAAGATCACCCCGTAAATCAGCCTGCACAGGATGACTCCAAAGATGACCCTAACGAACACTCGCATCCTCCAAACGCTGCTGTTGAGGGTCAAATCCTCTTACCTCCTCGACTTCCCCAAAATTCTCCTGACTGCTATGCTCCGCCCCCTCAAGCTGCCATTCCTACCCCTTTATCACACACCCCGCACTGTACTAGCGTGGCTGACCATCGATATGAACACAACGGCAGGTCGAACCGATTTTCACCCAGCCATTCAGATATCTCTGACATCACAGCCCACATCGCTCGTCGAGACCTTCTCACAGCTGGACTCAAGGTTTTCGATAACTGGCCAGAGAACTATCTGTCTGGAAGGCCAGTTTCCGCAACGTTACGCAAGGATTGAACCTTAAACCAAGTGAGGAGCTAGACCTACTTATCAGGTGGCTTGGTGGAGAGTCACTTCAGCATGCTGTGAGAATCAGAGCGGTCAACATAAACAAACCATTGGATGGCCTGAACAGAGTGTGGCAAAGGTTGGACAAGAAATATGGGTCTCCAGAAGCCATCGAAGTGTCTCTCTTCTCACGTTTGGAGAACTTTCCTAAGATAGGAAATAAGGATTATCCAAAATTGCAGGAGCTAGCAGATCTTCTCACAGAAGTGAATGCAGCAAAGCTCGAAGGCAACCTACCAGGGCTTAGCTTCTTGGACACTGTCAGAGGGACAAACCCAATTGTGGAAAAGCTCCCTCACTATCTACAGGATAAGTGGTTGACTCGGGGCTCGATGCACAAGAAGGCAAATGGTGTCCCCTTCCCCCTTTACATTCTTCGTTGACTTTGTGTACTCACAGGCTGACATGAGGACTGATCCAAGCTTCGCGTTCCAAGCGTCCAGTATGATGACCTCTGCACGCCAGAAGCCCTCACCAAACCAGTACAAGCCCTCAATCTCTGTCCATAAGACTGAGGTGGGGAAACAAACAGCTTCTTCGTCTGACTCAAATAAACAGCTGGACCCAGATAAGCAATGCCCCATCCACAAGAAACCACACTCCTTGAAAAAGTATCGAGGGTTCAGAGGAAAGCCACTGGATGAGAGGAAGGCCTTTCTGAAAGAGTACACCATATGCTACAGGTGCTGTGCTTCTACTACCCACATGACTAAATATTGCAACGTTCGCACCCGCTGCACTGAGTGTGACAGTGATCGTCATGTGTCTGCCCTCCATAATGGCCCACCACCTTGGACAAAAAACGATCCTTCATCTGTGGAGAACCATGGCGGAGAGCAAGCCGGTACAGAGCCTCCTATAGCTACCACACGTTGCACGGAGGTTTGTGGAGACGGTCTGCCAGGAAAATCATGCTCCAAGATATGTCTTGTCAGCGTGTATCCACAAAGGCAACCTGAAAAGATTATGAAGGTGTATGTGATGTTAGATGACCAAAGCAACCACTCACTTGCCAGGTCCACCTTCTTCGACATGTTCAACATCCATGGAGACACCTCATACGTACTCCGCACATGTTTTGGCACAACAGGCGCTCAAGGACGAAGAGCCAGCGGCTTCATAATACAATCAGCAGATGAAGAAGTCCATCTGCCGTTGCCACGACTCATCGAGTGCGATTCTATCCCGAACAATCGAGACGAAATTCCAACTCCTGAAGCTGCAAATCATCATCCTCACCTAAAGGCCATCGCCCACATGATCCCTCCGCTTGATCCATCAGCTGAGATCCTCCTACTATTAGGCAGAGATGTCATACACGCCCACAAGGTCCGTAGTCAGCGCAACGGACCTCACAACGCGCCTTACGCTCAACGCTTGGACTTGGGGTGGGTTATAGTTGGAGATGTGTGCATCGGAGGAGCTCACAAGCCAGCCGTTAATACCTACAAAACCAGCATTCTCGACAACCGTCGTCCCAGTTACTTGACACCATGCGAAAGCAGAATATGTGTAAAGGAAACATTCACAAACAAGACGCCCAGGCACAAGAGGCAGCAATTAGATGGTATTGGCTCTGACATTTTCCTCGAGTCTCCCGAAGACTACAAAAGGGCAGCATCCGTTGAAGATGACATCTTCCTCTCTATTATGAATTAATAATTTGTCAAAGACGATGCTAACAGTTGGGTAGCCCCACTCCCATTTCGTTCTCCTCGACAGCGTCTACCCAACAACAGACAACAAGTCTTGAACCGACTCATGTCTCTTCGACGTACATTACTCAAGAAACCCGAGATGAGGGTCCACTACATAGACTTCATGGAGAAGATCTTTAGCAACGGTCATGCAGAATTAGCTCCTGCACTCCAGCCAGACCAGGAATGCTGGTACCTACCAAGTTTAGGTGTTTATCACCCAACGAAACCGGGACAAATCAGGATTGTGTTTGACTCCAGCTCCCAGCATGACAACGTATCCCTGAACAATGTACTGCTCAGAGGTCCAGATCTCAACAATAGCCTGTTGGGCGTCCTCATCCGCTTCAGGTCTGAACCCATAGCCATTGTGGCCGACATCCAGCAGATGTTCCACAGCTTTCTCGTCAAGGAGGAACACAGGGACTACCTCCGCTTCCTTTGGTTTGATAACCACAACCTTGATGGAGAAGTCCTTGACTTTCGTATGAGGGTCCATGTTTTTGGTAACTGCCCGTCACCAGCTGTAGCAATCTATGGGCTCAAGAGAACTGCTGCAGAGGAACAAGAGGAGTACGGAGATGAAGCGAGACTTTTCATCGACTGTCATTTCTACGTCGATGATGAGCTAAAGTCGTTTTCCAGCGTAAGCGAAGCTGTCGGTGTGCTTGAGAAAACACAAGACATGCTGGTTCAGTCTAATCTTCGTCTCCACAAAATTGCATCCAACAGCTCAGACGTCATGAACGCTTTCCCCAGAGAAGACCTCGCCAAAGGGCTTCAGAACCTCGACCTCGGACAAGATTCCCCTCAAGCGCAGCGGAGCTTGGGCCTTCAGTGGGACTTGGCTGGAGATACATTCACGTTCCAAGTGACAACCAGCGACAAGCCATTCACCAGACGTGGGGTATTGTCCACCATCAACAGCCTATTTGACCCGCTAGGATTTGCTGCATCAGTAAGCATCCAAGGTCGCTCCATCCTCAGAAAACTCAACCGTAATTACTGTGACTGGGACACACCTCTTTCCAAAGAGAATTATGAGGAATGGGTGAGATGGAAGGACTCCCTCCAATATCTCCAGGAGCTGATGATCCCGAGGATGTACACTACCATCCCACTCTCTCAAGCACAGAAGCGAGAGTTATACGTCTTCTGTGATGCGTCAACCAAAGCAACTGGTGCTGTCTCTTACCTTAGAGTCACAGATGCTGAGGGACATTGCGAAGTAGGATTCATCTGCGGCAAGGCAAAGCTCGCTCCAGGGCCTGAACCCACGATCCGTCGTCTGGAACTTGGGGCAGCTGTCATGGCTATAGAAGTCGCAGAGGTAGTCCAAGACAAACTAGATGTGCATTTGGATGCAGTCAAGTTCTTCACTGACAGCAAAGTCGTGCTTGGCTATATCTACAACAAATCCAGACGATTCTATGTATACATCCATAACCGTGTGCAACGCATCAAACGCTCCACTGAAGCGATCCAGTGGAACTATGTCCGAACAGATCTTCATCCTGCTGACCATGCTATCAGGGCGCTTCCAGCGGCTCAGCTATCTTCTTTATCCTGGCACAGTGGACCTACATTCATGTGTGATTCCAGACCCAGTCACCTAGGTGAAGAGACCTACAACTTGATTGATCCTGAAAGTGACGCAGAAGTGAGACTCCAAGCGACTAGCTGTGCCATGGTTGTGTCTGATGCGGGTCTTGGTAGTGGTCGCTTCAAACGTTACTCTACTTGGAGGTCTCTTCAGAATGCCATTTCGAGACTCTCCCACATTGCTCACTCCTTTTCTCAAGTAGATGATGGCAGCCCATGTCGTGGATGGCACCTGTGTAAGGAGCACCTAAAGCCGAACCAACTGAATCAAGCCAAGGCAACAATTCTCCGTTTTGTTCAGATGGAGGCCTATGCTGATGAGGTTAGAGGCCTTGAAAATGGTCAGCCCGTTCCCAAGTCTAGCCGACTTAACAAGTTTCGCCCCTTTCTCGGCAAAGACAGTCTTCTCAGGGTTGGAGGTTGGCTGGAGAAAGCCAAGCTCTCTACTGATGAGGCACACCCAATAATAATCCCTGGGAAATGCCACGTCACCACGCTTCTCATCAGACACTTCCATGAAGAAGTACGCCATCAGGGCAGACACTTCACTGAAGGCGCCGTAAGAGCAGCTGGTTTCTGGGTCATTGGTGGCAAGCGAGTTATCAGCAGTATGATCTACCACTGTGTAACCTGTCGTAGACTGCGAGGCAAGCAGCAAGAGCAGATTATGGCAGACTTACCTGCAGACCGCCTAAGCGTTGACCCACCCTTCACTTATGTAGGCTTAGACGTGTTCGGCCCATGATCCGTCACAGCCCGTAGAACGAGAGGAGGCCAAGCCAACAACAAGTGGTGGGCCGTAATTTTTACATGCATGGCTACGTGCGCTGTACACATCGAAGTGATTGAGTCGATGGACACCTCTAGCTTTGTGAACGCTCTCATACGCTTCTTTGCCTTGAGAAGACCTGCAAAGCTGTTGAGGTCTGATTGCGGCACTAACTTCGTAGGAGCCTGTAAAGAGCTCGGCATCAACTCATCAGGACGCCAGAAGGAGCAGGTCGAGCGGGTCCTTGCTGATAACAATGTGAGTGGCAGTTCAACCCTCCTCACGCTTCGCACATGGGCGGCAGCTGGGAAATTGGCATTGCGCGCCGCATTCTCAACGCCATGCTGCTTCAGCTTGGACCAGGCAAGCTAACTTATCAAGTGCTGACAACGCTTATGGCGGAGATGACTGCGATCATAAATACCAGGCCACTTTCCCCAGTCTCTACAGATCCTGATCACCCGTCCATTCTGACCCCAGCGACACTCCTCACACAGAAGGTTGGTACGCCCTCCATCCCTCCTGGTGAATTTGATGATAAGGATCTCTTCAGATGTAAATGGCGACGCGTTCAGAGATTGGCCGGAAAAGGATTGGTCTGGAAAAGGTGGAAGCAAGAGTACATCAGCAATCTTCAGACGCGTAGCAAGTGGACAACTGAGAAACCAAACCTGCAAGAAGGAGATGTTGTCCTCCTGAAAGACTATCAAGCCAAGAGAAATGACTGGCCCATGCGGTTGATCACCAAGATCTTTCCTAGCGAAGACGGCAAAGTCAGGAAAATCGAGGTGAAAATCATCCGAAGTGGAGAACAGAAACTGTTCTTGAGACCTGTGACTGAAGTCGTTCTCCTTCTTACCAAAGACTATGTTAAGTAAATGTAGTCTCCACATATTAAGTGTTACTACTATTATGTTGTGTTTTTCTAGATTTGACAGTTGCATCTTTAATCCTTGTTTCATGCCCTTGACAAGCACGATCTGTAAGTTCCTTATACTGCATTTTATAATGTATAGTTTTTCCTAGCTAGTTTATTGCCAAAATTAGTGTTTGTCATGTCGTATGATCACATGTACACGTATTTGTATAATACATGCCTGCATTGTATAAACGTTCAGTATTATGACTGGGTTATTGGGCACATCAATGCATAGTTTCTTAGGGATAATTTACAAGTTTGTGTCTTTATTGTTGCTGCCTTTTCTGGATATTGCTTCCCAATTTTATCTAGATCCGTGCATGCGATTGTAGAGAATTATTGTTCATTTGTCCCTGTGTGGGGCCATTTTCTGTGCCCACCTATATTAAGTTAGGGTAGACTTGTCTTAGTCCTAAGGCTTCTTGCATATTATTGCTATTCAGTGTAGTGGTTTATTTCCTATAACTCAAAATGTGTTCTGTATTGTTTGTTTACAGTTTCACACTGCTTCCATTAAAACGGCTCAAGTCAAATTCTGTCTGCCTACTTTTGGATAAGTGTTTAACCTCTGCATAGCTATGTACACTAGTTACTAACACATAGTGAGGGCAGAAGAATCATGTCAAATGGACAACAAGAAGCGGCTGATGATTGTGGAGGTGTAATGAGGGATGCTCTGTCGGAGTACTGGGAGGCCTTTTATGTGATGAATACAACAGGTGAGAACGTGAAAGTGCCATGTGTACGAGATAATATGAAGAAAGAAGATTGGCAAGCCTGTGCGAAAGTGCTGGTAATGGCCGGGATACAAGCAGGAGGGATATTTTCCATACAAGCTGGCACAACCTTTTCTGCAGTTCACTATGGATGGCGATGACACAATCATCAACAGAGAACACGGGTCGCTGCTCCCTACCTTTTTAGAGTCCGTGTCTGTGAAAGGGAACTGCTCAAAGATGCTTTGAAGAACTTCAGTGAAGTCGACAAAGATGCACTGCTCGACGTGCTGGAAACCTACAAAGTCCATAGAGATGTAAGGGCTGACAACATCAATGACATATTGAAGGATGCAGCACACAGGACCCTTATTCAAGGTACCGCTTACATCTGCATATGTTGGCATCCGTTGTTCGTCAACAAGCTCAGACCCGTTTTGAGAACCATCTTGGCAGATGTCTGCAAGCAGGCACTTCCAACCACCAAACGAGTCACCGAGGCCATCATCCTGCCCAACCCAGCTCCCAAGTATGAGAAAAGCACTGGTAAACTTCTACTGAAATACGTCAGAAGCCTTTCATCTGAGAAGCTAGCAGACTTCATGAGATATGACACAGGTAGGAGCGCTAATTAATCAGTGTTCATGTATGCTTACGATTTCTATTTTTGATTTGCTCGAAATTACTCATGATGGTTTTAGTTGTTTTTGAAATAGTACCTTAAATTATAGTTGTAGGTAGCCTTCATTAAAAACTATACAGTTCTTGTCATTAATAACCATTACAGGAGCCAATCTCATGCTGGGACGGAAGATCACAGTCAGGTTTGTGGAACAGACCGAATTTGAGAGACGCCCCTTGGCCCACACGTGTGGATGCGTCCTGATTTAGCCACAAGCTTCAAGGACTATATCGAGTTTCGATCGGAGTTTAAAGCAGTCCTGGATGTGAAGGTCTGGGTTATGGATATTGTCTAGAGTACATGAAGAAGTCGTGTGAATGTAGAGACCTGGTCGTTTGATTGTAATTGTGCCCCACGTGGGCAGTTTTACAGTGAGCCTATAGGTCATTCCATGGTATGGGCTATAAAATCGTGACTGAGGTAATATTTCTGATCTGACGCTTTCATTTTCTCTTAGCACACAACAAATAACTCAATTACTAGTATTTAGGTAAATTTGGGCCGCCCGGATATAATAATAATAATAATCATAATCATAATAAGGCGCTTGATATAGCGCCCAATACCAATGAAGGCCTCTGGGCGCTTTACATATACATGTAAATGCATAAAACTACCAAATATAATTAAATTACCATTCCACATTGTAAATTTACACAGCTAAAAATACCAAGAAATCCATAAAATGTACATTAAAAGAGTGGCTGGCACTCATAAGTCTTAAAAGTAAACTATAAAAACAATTATACAAGCATAGAGCATAGAACAAAAATGCTAAAAAACCGCGGGGGACACCCCGGTAAAGTTCATTATAAGAACAAATCAAAAACAAAGTTCTAAAAAAGTACGGATGACCCAACACACCAAAACAAAATGTATAACACCATTTTTAATTGGATGTTGTCCATACAGACGAAACAAGAGAAATATATGAGCTAATATGGAGCATGTAAATGGAGACAAATCCGATGGACGGCATCGCACTCAACATTTGAATAAGGATTTTACAATGCCAAAAACAGCTACACAATTGGATTATTGAAAAGGTGGGTTTTTAAACATTTTTTGAAGATGGTAAGTGACGTGGCATTCTTGATGGATTGAGGTAGAGCATTCCATAGCTTAGGTGCAGAAGTGGAGAAGGCCCGCTCACCATAGTAAGATGTTGCAATATGACGCGGGGGGTCAAGAAGAAAGTGTGTGGCAGAGCGTAGTGAGCGATTTGGTTGATATGTAGTCAGAAGATCTGCGAGATATGATGGAGCTAGTCTGTAGAGACATTTGTAGGTGAGCATGAGGATTTTGAAAACAATACGATCCTTTATTGGTAACCAATGGAGCTCATTTCGTCGCAAAGAGTTCACATCAACACCATTTCCCTTGACTCCTAAGACAACCCTAACAGCACTATTCTGCACCAGCTGAAGTTTGGAAATGGCAGAACTTGGAAGACCGTACAATAGGCAGTTATTTGCATCAAGCCGTGAAGTTACAAAGGCGTGGACCAATTTTTCTGCGGTAGAACGGTCAATGTATTTACGAATACGACCTATCATTGATATTGCAAGAGACGCAGAACGACAAACATTAGTAACATGTGATGAAAGAGCCATGTATCGATCTATGATAGCACCAAGGTTACGGGCCTCCAAAGAAATTTCAACTTTAGACATGCCAACATTGATGGAAGAGATTTGAATTGGCGCCTTCTTGAAACGCGAAGTGATATGTATTATCTCCGTCTTTGAATCATTTAGAAGGAGTTTGTTTTCGGCAGTCCACGCTTTCACTCCGCGGATGCAATCCTCAAGTCGCTGAATTTTACTGTCCCGATTTTTTGAATCAAGGACCAGATAGAGCTGTGTATCGTCGGCATATGTCATGCATTCAACGCCGTAGGACTCAATAAGTTCCTCAAGAGGAGCAGAATAGATGGTGAACATAAATGGGCCGGCAACAGATCCCTGAGGAACAGAACAATCAATAATGTGCGTTTTAGATGTGCTCTCGCCAATAACAACGGCTTGCCGACGATCGTGAATATAACTGCTACACCACCCTGCGAGGTGCCATGGCGCTTGTTTTGTAAGTAGGTTTGTAAACAAAATGTAATTACTCCGTTGATGCTTACCCCAAATTTCTCAAATTCCGTAAGTTCACTGTTGAAGTATACCCAAATAGCATGGTTAATTCCCATTAGCCTGCTTTGAACCCTTGATCCAAAAAATCCTACTGCAAAAAGCATGGTCCCATAGGACCGTGTACAAATCCTGCATGGTCCCATAGGACCGTGTACAAATCCTAATCCCATCTGTCAACACAAGGCCATTGACTTCAGCTCCTAGGCGGCTTATCAAAAGCTATCAGTTAAGCCCCTTTCCCACTTACACGATTTTTGCTACGGTAGAGCACGATTTTTCAAAGTTGAAAAATCGTGCTCAGTCGTGCTGTACCGTAGCAATTCACGCTCAAAAAGTTCAAGGTCTATCGAATTCTACGTCTTGTCAAGACGCTATCAAGACGCCGTCAAGATCTGGTACGGCAGTAGTGCGATAGTGCCACGACAGTGTTACGGTAGAGTTACGACATCGTAAAGATTTGTCACGGCGTACCAAGAAATGCCAAGATTGTACTACGACGTCACTACGGCGTCAGTACGATTTCACAAGACGCCAGTGCGACGTGGCAGCTTATGTGCACTTTTAAACAAGAGACAAGAGACATGTGATAAAAAACACACACTATCAGCAAGAGACACGTGATAAAAAAAATCATGTTCTTGCTGGCGTCTTGTTGGCGTCTTGTTTAAGTCTTGCTTGGTCGCAGCACCATCGTAGCGGCATCGTATCAGCATCGTAGCGAAGTTCTAGCCTACCGTAGGTGTTGCGGCCACCACGAATGAGTACGAATGAACAAGACGCCGTCACGACATACCACGACAACGTCAAGACAACGTTACGACTCTAATACGATGCTGCTGCGGTGGACCACGATTTTTTCCACCGCTACGGTAGAGCAAGATTTTTTTGAACATTCCAAAAAAATCGTGCTACTCCACGGTGCCATCAAGATCTACTACGGTGCGCTACGGTGGACCACGATTGACCACGAACATGGCCACGACGCCGTTGCGATTGTAAATAATTGAAAAATCGTGCTCTACCGTAGCAAAAATCGTGTAAGTGGGAAAGGGGCTTTACCCACTATGGTGTGCCAGAACATGAATCCAGACAGGCTGGAGCCATCAGCCAGAGTATGAGAGATGTTTATTCCTATAACTGCTATGGGTACACATAATAGGGTATATTTTATGTCGATTTGGGGTAGGGGAAAAAGCGTTATCAGAACTAAAATAAACATCAACCTAAAGGGCCCTTACTTCTTCTTTTTTGCTTCACATTGTTGTCTAGGGTCTAGAGGACCTCTAGGCATCTGTTAAAACCATTGGCAGTTGGTAGTGTTCAACGCAACAGAAGTTATAGCGCCCCTTCACACCTACTGAAAAATTAAGCGCGATGCAACCGCGTTGTTCGTATAAGTGTCATGGCGCGTCGCAAGGTTGGGCATCATCATTCACCCCATAGCGATCTCTCAGCCGCTGAAGTAAAACTTATATAACTCCATAAGGTTGGCCCTGGGACATTTTTTGACATTTACAGTTTTACTGAAATAGTATAAGCGGCCATTTTGTGTATGTGAATTAATGTTGTGACTATTTCAGGGGCGGATCCAGAGCACCCGGGGGGTGGGGGGGCTGAGGTAATTTTGTACCAGTTTGCCTGTTTCTAAAACTATTTGCCGGGGGAAGGGGTCGATCGTGCCCCAAAAACACCCCCTGGATCCGCCCATGTATTTTAGTTGATTTACACAATGTTTTCGACAATCTTTCAGCATTATGTGTCATATTTTCGTTAAAACAAGTTTTCCTTGTACAAAATTCACACATTACGTAGGTATAATGAAAGATCTTTCCTTGTTCAATACATTACTTCCTTGTATAGGTACATTACTTTGTAAACTATTTCGTGTACATTTTTATTAAAAAATATTTTCTCTGGGTGAACTTTTCCCTTTAAATAATATGTTTGACGGCCTTGTAGGGCCTAGTATTGAGATTTCTGCAGAAGTCATGCAGGACATGCTAAAAATCTGGCATCTTGCTTAGGCTTGCATTACAGGTATAATGATTTCTTGGAGTCCTAGCTGCATTAGCTACACAGGGCATGCATAGAAGTACTCTACTACTCTTTATGTCCAGATTACTGTTTTTATACCAATCTATAGATTGGTAAGTACACCGTAATTCTACCCCAATGTTACCCTCAGCCCTTTGGCCATCCACCCCTCCAACCACTATTCTTTGTACCCACTTTTTGTTAGTAGTCACTCCCTCTCTATAAAGGTTTTGCACCAGCAGCCATGTTAGTGGCCATCTCTTTGTTATCATGCAGCAGGCATGATTAAGCACCTTGTGCTTCCCTTGTTAGCCTGTATGATTTAGGCCTAAATAAGAAAACCGCGGCCATGCTGCCAGTGCAAAACCTCTTAATTAAAGATGCATAGCCCGATCTTCTGGCTGAGATTATAAAAAAATAAAATTTCACGAGCAAACGAATCTGCAAGGTTTTGTAGCCGTTGTAACGACAAATGTTTTCATTTTCAAGTTTGATGGTCAAGAATCATGAAATAAACCGTTATTTTTAAACACTTCATTTGCATACAGATTCCTATTGGCCGGGCGCAAGGTCAGCTGTACGATAACTTCATGATGATTTTTTGTACAAAAGTTGTTTTGAAACATTCTGCGCGCATGCGCGTGCCGATTCAGAATATTCATAGAGTGACGGCCACCTGGGGGTAATGTCGGGACTCTGACGATTAAAAGGCTGACCCAGCCTTTTATTATTTTTCGTTTTTAATTAACTTGACGGATTTTTCGTTGAAGGTATGAAATGAAAGCTAATAACTTTCCCTACCCCGGAAAAATAGCAATTTAACATTCAAAACATATTTTTTAACCTCAAATCGGCCAAAAATCGGGCAATGCATCTTTAAAGCTCTCTACGAGAGAGAATTCAACCAGTCATTTATATTCTCTGTAGCCTATATTTTAACTGTAACGATGGTGAGTTTAATTATATTTAAATATAGTTATAGCTTTAGTTAGTTTTAATTAAGCATGTATGTTTTCAGATAGGGTAGGTGCAGGCAATATGGGACTCTTAAGCTCATTTGCATAATTTGCATAAAGATAGATAAAGTCACACAAAACAAACTTGGTTTATTGGAATCAATAACTACTAAACTTTATTTTATTGCAAGATTTACAATTATTTAATATATTTTATGACCGTTAATATGCAAATTATGACGTCACCACCAAGTGTCCCATATTACCACACATGCAGGTAATATGAGACAGTGCTTTCAGGACATTGTTTTGATGTCAAAATGACTATTCCACACATGGAATTTATGAACTTGGGAACGTTGTAAGTCCTTGATGCGATCTGTGTGCCCATCTCTCCAGATTTGCACGCGTTGATGGCCCTCTGCATGCTTTCAAGCGACCATGTAACACGGTTGGATTTCCGTACATAATTTACAGGCATCTGCATAAACAAAAGAAAAAAACGCGTTTTTATTGGTTATTAAATTTAAACAGGCTGAAAACATCCTTGTTTTACAAATTGTAAAAAAAGCATAATTTTATTTATTAAGTGCCAGCATAATGACAGCATAATTACAGCACTTTTAGCAAACTATATTTAAACCTTAAAGGCCCTGTCACACCATGGCGTATGGCCTGAACGTATACCGACGTATACAAAAAATAGCTCGAAAATTGTCAGAGTCCAAGAACGTCCAACTTCCCAACGAATTGCATCTGAAAAGTCGACATCGGTGTTGGAATGGACGTATCCATAGCGTATCCATAGCGTATTTAACGTATACATAGCGTATGACTAACGTATTGATAGCGTATCACTAACTTATAACAAACTTATGACAGCGTATCACAGCGTATGCGAGCGCATGACCAACGTATGCTTAACGTATTCGTAGCGTATGTCTGCCGTGTTCGACGTATCCTCAGCGTATCCTCGGCGTACAACGAACACGCTCTCTGATGATGATGGGTTGATGATGGGTTGATGTGTTCAGCACGACAGACCATGAAGAAGTGAGGATGAGTTACTCAAGGGACCCATATATATACTCGAACCCCCCCATAAGTTCCCAAAACGCCGAATGCTCGCTAGCTGTACGGCACATACGGTAGCTGTACTGTAGAAACACGTTATATACGTTACACGATCGCCAGGCATAAGTTGTGCATAAGGTGGATACGTCAGAATACGTCGAGACTCGTTGGAGATACGTCAGGCATAGGTTAGACATACGGCACATATACGTTATCAACTCGTTATCACTACGTTGGCTGTACGTTTCCCCGTCAGCCGACGTACATCAACGTATACCAACTTACGAGTAACGTACCTCTAACGTATGTCAGCGTATGTCAACATATGTATAACGTACCACGAACTTACCGGGAACTTATGCAGAACGTATTAAGCACACGTTGAGTACGCCGAGAAATTTTGAACATGCTCAATAATTTTTCGCGGGCTCGACGTGTTCCAAATTTTCACAGCGTATCACAGCGTGCTCTTAACGTAAACGACGTATCCCCAACTTACCCCTAACTTATATCAGCGTACACCAACGTACACCAACGTATTTTCGATATTTCGCATACGTTGGCATACGTTCAGGCCATATGCCATGGTGTGACAGGGCCTTTAGACTTGGCATGCTGAATTGAGCTCATCCCCTCAAACATTTCTTACAACAGCATATTCTATGAAATGTCTACTTTTATATCAGAGCCCCATTTACAAAAAATTACGTACCTTGTTGCTTTTTGGTGTTTTTCTCACTGAAATTCCCATCTGTGAAGCAGCGAATTATAGCAATGAAGATCAGTGATGTAGCAAACTATAGAAGGCGCTATTTACTACTCTCAGGGGGTGTAGCACAGCTAGGGCTGATTTTTATTCAAAGTGTCTCATTTTGCCTGCCGTCTCTTATTACCCGCACCTACACTATTTCTGTAGTGTTTGCCGTTTTCTTCATGAGTTTCGGGCTAAAGCGTGTTATTGTTTTGAAACAAATATCTGACCCTTCGACAAGTTTCTGTACAAAGTGAGATCTACTACTACCACTACCACTACCACTACCACTACTACTACTGACGCTGACGCTGACGCTCTACTACTACTACTAATACTACTACTAATGACGCTGACGCTGCTGCTGACGCTGCCGCTGCCGCCGCCGATGCCGCCGCCGCCGCCGCTAATAATGCTAATAATACTGCTAATGCTAATAATACTGCTAATGCTAATGCTAATAATACTGCTAATGCTAATGCTAATAACACTGCTAATGCTAATGCAAATAACACTGCTAATAACACTGCTAATGCTAATGCTAATAACACTGCTAATGCTAATGCTAATAACACTGCTAATGCTAATGCTAATAACACTGCTAATGCTAATAACACTGCTAATGCTAATGCTAATAACACTGCTAATGCTAATGCTAATAACACTGCTAATGCTAATGCTAATGCTAATGCTAATGCTAATGCTAATGCTAATAATGCTAATGCTAATCATGCTAATGCTAATAATGCTAATGCTAATAATGCTAATGCTAATAATGCTAATGCTAATAATGCTAATGCTAATAATGCTAATGCTAATGCTAATGCTAATGCTAATGCTAATGCTAATGCTAATGCTGCTAATGCTAATGCTGCTAATGCTAATGCTGCTAATGCTAATGCTAATAATGCTAATGCTAATAATGCTAATGCTAATGCTAATGCTAATAATGCTAATGCTAATGCTAATGCTAATGCTAACGCTAACGCTAACGCTAACGCTAACGCTAACGATAACGATAACGATACCGATAACGATAATTTGTAATGCGCCGGTATCCGTCAAAAGAGACGCTCATGGCGCAGTGACACATCAGTGTAAACAATAAAACTAAATACATGGTAAGAACAATGCAATATAAAATTACAAGGAATAATGATTGATGGAGTGCCATGGCCGAGCGGTTTAGTGCATCGGATTTGTGTTCTGATGACTGAGTCGTCAGAATGTGGGTTCGAATCCCGACCGCGACCGTAGTGCTTGTGTCCTCGAGCAAGACACTTTACCATTATTGCATGTTCAAGATAAAGAATAAAACACAGCGTTAGAGACATTCCAACCCATCTGGTCTTGTATTCATATGCCTTGCATTCAGCAAAATCTGAAAAGTTGAAGATATAACTACCGTTTACAATAACAAAATCGAGAAACAGCCGAGGGATAGCACTCAAGTTATTAGAGACTGTCCACACAAACGGCGTCTATCGATTGATAAGCATAATACCGTCGGCTCAGATTTCAGTATTACACAAAATGTCCTCAGTCACAAAAGTAGTGATATATCATAAAAAGAATTTAAAACACACCCAAAATAGACTTCACTATTAAAATATAAGCATATTTCTATCCTGGAAACACTTTGTAAATAGTTTATAACGGATGGTAACCCATTTTCCAAGAGCTTCAAAACCTGTGCGACGGATTTATCTAAAACTCCTTAAAAACCTCTTAGCTCTCAGTCGACAAGATTACATGTTGGGATAAGTCGTCGTTTTCCCTGAACCTCGCAGTGTCATTTTCTGCATAAAATCTGGCATGACGATCCGTGAGGGGTTACCCCCAAGCCAACCTTAACCCATTGTGTTAGCGTGCTTACACGGGGATGTTGATGTATTTCTTGATTTTGTAATTGTAGATAATGTTGGTTGTGTGAGGCAACACGTACAATATGCGTCGCCTAATGGAAAACAATCGCCAGCCGTTGAATTCGTTGATTAGTGCGGGTAGAATACTTTGCTTAGGTACATGTACCATACTTTTCTGTTTGACGGCCCTTTAAAGTCCGATTTCTCTTCTAACATGCTCCCTGAGGTCAATGTACAAGTTCATCGCAGCTTCAGGATTTCTATGATAACCCCATCCGTTGGTAATGAGTGATTGACAAAAGTATTCAAATAACTCCCAATCACATGGAAATCGATCTTTCAATTGGCATTATTCTTTGCACAAGTTATTTTCTTCTTGTTCCACGCGTTTGAGATGGTCCCTGGTTCCATAGACCTGAGGTAGCTGGTACATCAGCAGTGGTCGTCCGTGGGCCACATGGTCTTGCTTCGATTTCCTGATCAAGTGTCCATCCCACACCTCTGCAACAGCATCAAGATCACCCTGCAAAAGATTTGCAGACTAAAGCGTAAGATATTCATGATTCATTTCACCATATACGACGATAGATCTCCGTTCTCAATGTACTAGAATAATCACTACAGAAAAGCTAATTCTAATATCCATGCGCGGACCAGAGGGTTAAAACAAAGTGGGTGTTTAACGATGAGTTTGGGTAGGAAGATGTTTGTGTACCTCTTCTGGTCTTCTGATTGAGTTTCAAAAAATTGTGCTACCCTCCCACCACCCCCCAACCCCTTGAGTAACATTTGGTCCACCGGCACCACCGGCACCACCGGCACCAGCGCGGCTGGAAATGACTTCTCAATTTTGGATTTGATATCGGTAAATGTACACCCATTTAAAATGCAAGGGCGGATCCAGGTTCATAAAAAAAAATCTACAGGAATAGAATAGAAAGAAAATACCGGGGGCAATGCCAGGCAAAGTGTGTCTGGCACACCCACAGAGGGGTGAAATACCTACGCACCGTAGACTTTTACATGATGCAACACGTAAATGTAAACGATGACATCTCACCTGGATATGTCTCATGAAGATAAATCTGATAAGCTCTTTGTCCATCAGGTCTCCTGAGAAGTAGCCTTCATCTTGCAGGCATCGGAAAAGAGTCATCCAAAACTCTGTGCATTGCTTTCTGAGCTGCCCCCACACTCTATTCGCTGATTCGCAGTACTTCGGCCAGTTAGGTAGCTCTTATTGCCACCAAGTGCATCGTCGTGATGTCTTAGAAACCTCTGGAATGCTCCCACGTGTACGTCCGTTTTCTGTTCCATTATCACTCCGGACGAGGGTGGGACAACCCCCAAGCCTTTCCACCGCGTTCAAGAAGAAACCCCCAATGTACTCTGGGTTGATGGTTGTACTGTTTGCCTCTAGCCAAATAATGTTCCTAGAAAAACCATCAATACAGCCACTGATCCCAATACCGTACGGTTTCAGTTTGTCCATCGCGTCAAAATACCAAACAAAATTAGGTCCGCGGCCAGAATATCGACGACGTACTAATCGTCACCTCTTTCGAAGATCCACCCCATCTGGGTCAAGCACCGACAATATCACTCTCACAGTTTTTCTGCTGGCAACTGTAATGATCTGACAGGAACTTTGACATGATAAATGAGTATTGACACAGAAACTATTCTAGACTCTTCGCATGTATGCTTTCATGTTGGCTTCTCATTATACGTGTGTACAATATGCTTTTGTAACGTGTACATCAATTACATCAACTGTGTGTTCTTAAATCAAGGATATTACATTTCTCCCTTTTTTTCAGAGAAGTTTGCTCCAATGTTTTAAATAAACAAAATATCAAAAGATATTAAATTCTTTGTGTGTTCAATCTCCAGTTCTTTCTTTTCCGAGTCTTTGTTTTGTTTTGTTAACAAGTTAACTTTAAACTGTTTGGGTTTTACATGTACTGCTACTGAGTGATTGTTTTATCACTTTTCTCATCATTCAACAGTTCCAAATAAAATAAAACTTTTTTTTTTTAACTTTCCGGTAAAGAGTATAATTTTCTCACTGTTTTTTTTTTCTCTGGAAAGTTTTTATCTTCTCACTTCCACTCAGTTGAATGTGTTCTCAACCGTTTGTTTCATAGAATGTTCAAAAGGAAACAATGAAATGTTACTTTAACTTTTCTCAGTAATTTTTTTTCTCAGTAATTTCAAGTGCTGAAAATGCTCAGGCTTTTTTTTCGTTTTATTCAACATAGTCTTTTAAGTAAGCTGGTCATTGTCGGTTTCTCTTCGGTCTGGAGTAGGTCTCAGGCATCTTCTGCGATGTTGAAGGAGTGTCTTGCATCTGTTGTGCCGAGTTGTCTGAAGATAGATTGTTGTCTTCTGGTTGATTGTCTGGAGTGATTTGTAGAAGTAGATTCTCTCTCCAGTCATCTGTGTCTTGTGGGATGCTGTCTTGGTTTAGTAGTGTATCATCTGTGTTGGCAAGTTTAAACCGACTTGCATCACGGTACACCTCTCGTCCGTCCGTGACTCTTCTGGCTGCTATGGATGAGTTGTCAATGCGGTATATGATGTAGAAAACTGGTTCGTATGCTGTGCTCCATTTGTTCTTCTTGGCTTGTTTGAGTAGTAGGCCTACATAGTCTCCAACTATGAAGTTGTGTTGCTTTGTGTTTCTGTTTTCAGCATTCAGCTTCAATTTCTCCTTGTACTGTTTGTCTCGCTCATTAATGATGGCATCTTTGGTGGTTGGGGAGTTGTTTCTTGTTTGGTGATCTAGTTTGGTTCTCACCGGTCTGTTCATCAGTGCTTCATACGGTGTAAACATTGGTTGCTGGGTGTGGAGTTGATCTGTATCAGATCAGCATATCTTGGATTGTGCTCTTTCCCTGGAGTTGGGAAATCTGTTCGCTGCGATTCAACAACTTCATGAAGCTTTCGGCTTCACCATTAGCTCTGGCATGCTCTGGTGTCACTCGGTGGTGGCAAAATCCTTCTTGCTCTGCAAATTCTGCAAACTCTTTGGAGTTGAAGGGTGATCCATTATCACTCTCTAGTTGTCTAGGTGTTCCATGAGTTGCGAACATCTCTTTCAATTTATCTCTTGTTGGTTTGAATGCGGTGGAGTAGGTTGTGCGAACTTCTGGATATCTCGTTCGTTTGTCGATTGCTACAAGATTGTAGTGACCATCGGGGTATGGTCCTCCGAAGTCTACAGCGATGACTTCCCATGGCTTCCCTGGAATGGTTGTCATCTTCACTGGTTGTTGCTTGTGGTCTTTAGTTGTCACCTGGCATTCATAGCATTGGCCTATGATTTGCTCAACCATGCTGTTCATCAAAGGAAACCAATATTTATCTCTAAGCATCTGCTTTGTCTTAGTCATTCCTAGATGTCCTAAGCTGTGTGCTGCTTTGATGACTTTTCTCTGCAAGCTGATTGGGACTATGATTCGGTTTATTCTGAATATGAGATCGTCTACTCTGTAGAGCTCGTGTCTTATCATGTAGCAAGGTGTGATATCTGGATCCTTTCTGTCGTGTTCCCAGTCACCCTTGTAGATTCTTTGACTTAGTTTCTGGAGCTGGGGATCTTGTTGCGTCTCATCTCGAATACGGTCAATGATGATAGCATGATCAGCTTCTACAACTTGCTTAATCATCTTCTCTGTGTTGTCTGTGCCTGTTTCTGGCATAGGGTGTCTAGATAGGAAATCTAGTGGATCTGCTTCATCTTTGCCTGGCTCATAGATTACTTCGAAATCAACATCCTGCATGTTCAGCACCCATTTCTCGATTCTAGGGGGTAGCTTAGCAGTAGTCCTGTTGAACATGGGGATCAGTGGTTTGTGTGCAGTGATTATCTTGAATCGTGGTGCACCCTGAAGATAGATACGAAATCTGTTCTTTGCCCACTGGATAGATAGTGCATCTTTCTCGGTCTGACTGTATCTCTTCTCTGCATCAGTCATTGTACGGCTGATGAAGTGTACTGGTTGGAGTCCTCTGGGAGTCTCCTGGAACAGTCCAGCGGATAATCCTTCGTGGTAGCTTGCCTCAGCTCGTACTACGATAGGTCGTCTGGGGTCAAAGTAGGCCATCGTGTCTTCATTTGTGATGCTTTCTTTGAGTTTCTCGAATGCTGCGTGTTCCACTGGTCCCCACTTAAACTTCGTGTCTTTATGAGTCAGCTCTCTCAGTGGTGCAGTTAATGATGAATATCTCGGGATGAACTTCGCGAGGTATCCAATCATACCCAGGAAACTTCTCACTGCCTCTTTTGATTCTGGTGGCTCACTCTCCTTTACGGCTCGGACTTTCTCTGGGGTTGGTTTCAATCCGTCTTTGGTGAATTTATATCCGTAGAATTCAAGCTCATCAACACCAAACTGGCACTTGGCTACGTTGAAAGTGATTCCAAAGTCTGCAGCTCTTTGCAAGACTTGTTCTAGCGTCTTATTGTGTTCTTCTATGTTACGTCCTCCCAGGAGGATGTCATCACGTTGGTTTAGGCAGTTGGGAATGTCACCAAAGATTCTGTAGATCATCTCATCAAACAGATCTTGTGATGATTTTGCACCAAAAACTAATCTTCTTGGGCGCATGTTGCCCCATGGGGTACTGAAAGTAGCAATTGCTCTTGATTCAGGGTCTAACAAGAGTTGATGGTAGCCCTGTTCCATGTCTAGCTTGGAGAATACTTTGCATTCATTGAATTTGTACATGAAATCTTCAACTACTGGCCCTTGTGTGATTCTGTTTCTCTCCATGTACTTGTTCGGAATTCTCAAGTCAACGCTGGCTCTGATCATGTGTGGTTCAAGCTCGTCTCGTACCGTTGTAACAAATTTTGGTTTCGGTTGAACGACAAGTGCTGAACACCATGTCACTGGTTCGCCTTGGGGATCTTCTTCAAATATGCCTTCCTTGAGGCATTGGTCCAGCCATTCGAGTAGTGGTTTCTGCAAATAGTATGCAACTGGTCTCGGCTTCTGTGCTACTGGTACTGCCTCTGGTTTCATACTGAACTTAGCAAATATTTCTTTTCCCTGCTTTATGTCTTTGATCATGCCGATACCTTTGAAAATATGGCTGAATTTCTATGTTATTTCCTTCATCTGATCTGGTGCGGTGGTGTTTTCAGTGACTGCTCTGACATTAGGGGTATTCTCTGGAATTCTTAGGTCATTAGCTTCTGTAAGAGAACCATCTGGGTCAAGTTGTATCATACCAAACTCGATGAGGGTATTTTTGCTGATGAGAGGGGGTAAGTTGTTTCTGCCTCGAACAACAATGAATTTCGCTTCTGTCCCGCAGGTCTCGTTTCTGACTACGGTTTGAAATTCACCTTTCACTGGTAGGTCACTCTGCAAGGTGTGTAACTGTTCATGGCTTGCTCTCAGCACCTGTGGCTTGTTCGATCTATTCTGTAGTGCTTTGTACTGGTGCTCGTCCATGATATTCACCTCCGCTCCGCTATCTGGTTCTATTCTGACATCAACATCGTCGAGTCGCACCGTCATCATGCTTTCGATGTTATCTGTGTGTGCGATTCGTCGGACTTGTTTCAAGTGTTTGACAGCTTGGTCAAAGAAATCATCATCTGAAGAAGTCTGGTTTTCTTCTTCTCCTGTGGTCGTTTTCTTCACCTGACTCTTTTTGTACTTTGATTTACCATACTTCTGACTGGTAGTGGAATGTCGAGGGGCTTTGGTTTGATTTGTCTGACAGCTCTGCATACGCTGGCGAAGTGGTTCCATCTCTGGCATTTGTTGCATTTCTTGCCATAGGCTGGGCAATCTTTCCCTTTGCTGTGCACGCCTGTCAGTCCACAGTAGTTGCATGGTGGTGATTTGTCAGATTTATACTTTCTGTCTGCTGATTTTCTTGTGTACCGTTGCTGTTTCTGAACCTTGGCTACACTGCTAGCTTCATCTGGGGATTTCATGTTGCTTATCTGCAGTGATGTATCCTCTATTTGTGCAGCCTCTGTTAGCATTTGTGTCAATGACCACTTCTTATTGATTGCTTTCTGGATCAATATTTTGCTATCAATTGTCTGGATAAGATGCTCAAGAATTCTGTCAACACAGGTTTCTCCAAATTCACACTCATTGGCTTTCTCTCTCAACCTAGCTGAATATGCTGCAGTTGTTTCACCAGCATTAGGTTTCATCTTCAGGAACAAATATATGGCATGATGTTTATTCTTTTTGGGTGTGAAGTATTCATTGAGCTTTGTCTTTAGCTTGTCATACTCATTCAATTCTGCTGTGGGATTGAGGAGACTTTTCTCTAATCTTGCAATTTCTTTCCCACCATAGATGATCAAAGCATCTTTCTTGTCTACAGGTTCAGTTATTCTGAAGTATCTGAATTCCCGTTCAATTCCTTCTATCCATTCTTCCCATGCTTTCCCGGTTGTTATTTGGTCATCGGGGTGTACGAAGGGTTGTGTCTTCAGATTTCTCGTCTCAGTGACAACGGTTACTGCTATAGGTTGGTCACCCATGCTTCTACAGTATGCATACAACGTTACGTTAAACAAGTGTACTGACTAACGATCACTGATATTTCTAGCTCCGTCTTTTCCGAGCTGACTATTTCCCGTTTTGCTCTGGAAAATAGAGCTTATCTTGACAAGAGATTGCTTACCAGTCGTCAGTAACTCTTTGACTGTTCATCCTCGTCGCCAATGTAATGATCTGACAGGAACTTTGACATGATAAATGAGTATTGACACAGAAACTATTCTAGACTCTTCGCATGTATGCTTTCATGTTAGCTTCTCATATACGTGTGTACAATATGCTTTTGTAACGTGTACATCAATTACATCAACTGTGTGTTCTTAAATCAATGATATTACAGCAACCATGACTGCTTGTAATAACTTGAGATGCATTCAACGATAGCCATGTAATTCGCCTGATGCCTGCAGTTGTCTTTCGATAAATCGTCTTACTTGGCCCATATCAGTTTGATTTTTGTGACGATATAACTCTGGGCGCTGTAGTTCTCGTTGCAGCTGACGAACACTCAAGTTAATGTTATAATGGGACGTTAAAATTGCCGCAATTTCCACATGAGTATATCCAAGTTTAAAATTAGTTCTTGATCAGTTCATCCATGTCATCCATCTTCAACTAGAAAGAGTATAGTCTAGTTACAGCAACGAAATGATTATGTCCACGGTTAGGTTCCTACCCCTACAGTGTTAGAAATACATATGGGTCATTCCATGAACGTGGGACACTTGTGTTTTCCATGTATTTCAGATATTGGGGCCTGTGTTATTCCTTACATCGTACGAGCTGATGATTATAACTTTCACCTATTGTTGTATCTCATACAGACCTACTATGACAACAAACAAAAATTTCTTGGGTCTCCCCTATTTTGATCCATTAACTTTAGTCAGTATATTACACAACGTAACAAGACACGGTGTCCCCTTGTAATTGTGTTACATCGTTAATCTCGTTAATCAGGTGAAGCAGAAAGTAAATACATGGCACCAGTTTTAATGTTTGTATCTATTATTTTAAAAGATGACAACCTACAAAACTATGATAAATAAGGTAACAAAACTGATATGTTTTTGCTTTATTTAATGAACTTGAAATTTTGACCTCCATGTCACACTTTGGGTCCCACGTTCATGACCCATATTTTGAATGCTTATTATTATCAGCGAACAGGAAAATTAGGGCGTTATAACGCCGTAATAGGGCGTTATAATGCCGTAAATTTAGAGCGTTATCACGCCCTATTACGGCGTTATAACGCCGTAATAGGGCATTATAACGCCGTAATAGGGCTTTATAACGCCGTAAATTAGAGCGTTATAAGGCCGTAAATTTAGAGCGTTATAACGCCATAATAGGGCGTTATAACACCGTACTGAAATAGTGTTTTGTTGTTGGCGGAAGTCAGCCACCGTACACAACTACATGTTATGGACTAAATATGTGTCAAGTTTGAAGGCTCTGTGAACTTTGGAACTATGTTTTTGTTTGTTAGATAAGTCTCATCGAGAAGGAGAAGAAGAAGAAAAAACCGAACAATTTCAAGGTGTTCGCGCTGTCGCACGAACACATAAAAAACGAACATTTTTAAAGAGGTGTTCGCGCTGTCGCAAGAACACCTAAAAACGAACAATTTCAAAGAGGTGTTCGCGCTGTCGCGATGTCGCACTGTCGCACGAACACTTACAAAACCGAACAATTTCAAAGAATGTGCAATGCGGCGGAGGAGACTTTATTTCACATTGTCAGTGAATGCAGAGTGCCCAGCTCAGACGGAGTACAGAGGCAGATACGACAAGTTGGCCAAGGTAATCCATTGGGATTTGTGTAAGAAGTACGGTGTCAATTAGGTGCAATCGAAGTGGTACGACCATATGCTGGAAAAGGTACAAGAAACGGACCATGTCAAGATTCTCTGGGACTTCAACATCCAGACAGATCATGTTATAGAACATAGACGGCTGGATGTTGTTGTCTTGGATAAGCATGAGAAGATGTGTCATCTTATCGATATAGCTGTGCCGGGTGATAGTAGAGTAGCATCGAAGGAGAATGAAAAGGTACAGACATACCAGGATTTAGTGAGAGAACTCCGAAAGCTGTGGCAAGTCAAGGTGAAGGTTATTCCCGTGGTAGTGGGAACACTGGCTACAATCCCGAAGGCGTTGGAGAAACATCTCAAGGAGATAGGAACTCTGTTAGAGTAGAATTAGTACAGAAGGCGGCACTCTTAGGGACAGCAAGAATTCTGCGAAAGACACTCGAGATCTAAGGACGTAGCTTGACTTGAGGTGTAACCGGCAGAAAGGAAAACAAAATATTTCTTTTCATGATGTGCTAACGCGAAATAAAAAGAATAATAATAAGAACAAGAACAAGAACAAAATAATAAATGAAACTCTATCAACCATCCAGTTACAGAGCTGTGAGGAATAATGCTGTACACAAGGATGTTTTTTCATGGCAACAAAAACAATTGTTGTACTTGTAATATACATGTAACAGCATTCTGGCACTAACGTTGACATAAACAGATGCATCTAACATTAGGCATCACATATATTGGTGGTAAAGATATATGTTATTCAATTAACGGAAATTTATGTAAAATCGACAAAATAAATATCAGATTTTGCAGCAGTTATAAGAATATAACATAGGCAAATGGCAGTTAAATTAAAATAAATATATACATGAAAATAATACAGCTCTGGTGTTTACCGCAGCTAGCCTAAGTTCACTAACCCATTCGGTCATTTCAAATAAAGTTAGTGACTAATGCCTACCCCCAGTTCTTTTCAGAACTAATTACTACTCAATTGAGATTCCACATGGTGTCACCGCAATTAGTCTTACTTATCATCCTCACCATGCAAAGCTACAAGTTTTACCTAATGCCTACCAGTTTCTAAGATGTTCATTTGTCGCCTCCCTTCGGCAGCCGTGGTTCTCTCAGTTGTGTTGATTGAACTACATGTTAATAAGTATAGCACGAACTACATGTTAATAAGTATAGCACGAACTACATGTTAATAAGTATAGCACGAACTACACGTTGTGTGTATTCCATAAGTAAAATAAAGGGTCTATATAATATGGCGGCCCCCACAACACGAGTTTGACAGTTAATGAGAACTACGGTAAGTCTATTTATTTACTAGTGAAAGAACCCCTAGATATAACATAGTGGCAGCGCTGGTTCTAGTACATATTAGTGGACATTCTAATTGAGTTAATGAGACCATATTTTGTCCTGTAGCTAAACGACAGACACACAAATTTCACGTTCCGTGCGTCAATTTTATCGCCAGTTTTTACCGTGTTTTACCGTGTTTCAAGTACGATGGCGCAGTCTTCAGTGGGGGCGCCCTCCCAGTTGATGGGTGCTAGAGCATTTTCATCGGCAGCCCCAGTGCTCTGGAATGCACTCCCCCGCCACATTCGCAATGAACAGACACTTGATTCTTTTAAACGTAAGATTAAAACATACCTTTTTAATGAAGCTTTTGTAAATTAATTTCCTTAATTGCACTTTTGATGAGAACCAAGCCAGTTAGGCTATATTCCTTTAATTGGTATAGGTAGGTTAAAGGCGTCTATCTTCGGGAAAGATCGAGACATCATCGATGCCAGTGCGGGTATATTGACATAGATCCTCCTCTGGCGGGACAGACGTAACCCCATACTGATGTTTGGGAGCTGGCTTGGCAACCTCATCTGTTCTTCTGATTAAAAATAAAATAAAAATAAAAAAACCAGTGTGATTTGTCTTTAATTTTTTTTGTTTTGTATTTATATATGTTTATTCAATGATGTGTTTATTTTTGTTATGCGCTTTTGATCATTTTTAAATGAAAACAGCGCAACAGAAATTTTTAATTTATTATTATTATTGGTCGGCTTGACATGTACGACCTGGTGGAGGACATTACTAATTATACATAGCGACTAGACCTGTATTTTGTCGCCAATGACAAAGCAATTACAAACTTTGTGGCAACACCCTGGACATAACCGATTCTCACCCTTATCCTTGGTATCATATTTGAGAGTAATCTAACAAGGAAAACTCACATAAATAATGTTACAAATAGCTGCAAAAGGACCCTGGGGATGATCCGTAGGAATTTTAAATGTTGCTCGACTGATATAAAATCAAGACTTTACTTGTCCCTTGTCCAGCCTAAACTAGAGTATGGCACAGCTGCTTGGTTTCTATTATACCAAACAAGAAACACATACTCTCGACAAAATCCAAAGATCAGCAGCTAGACTGTGTCAAAACGATTACTCGAGAGATTCTAGCGTTACTGCCATGCTAAGGTCATTGAGCTGGCCAAGCTTAGACACCAGGAGGAAGATTACTAGGCTCACCATGTTATTCAAAATTACCCACAACCTCGTTGATATTAAATGGCAGAACTACCTCACTAAGCCTCAACGCAGATTAAAAAGGACCCACGACCTCTCCTACCAACGACCGCAAACAAAGACCAAAACTTGAATTTAGTTTTTCCATGGACTACTAAAATTTGGAACGATTTACCACACCATTTACTCTATCAAACAAAGCTAACCAGCTTCAAAACCGGACTCGCCAAACACCTGAAGGAAACCACAAGCCACAACACAAACTAGTCGGTCAAGTCAACACTTTGTAGTGATGCGGATTTACCGCTTTTACGGAGTACATGTGTATAACAATCCAGATCCAGATCCAGAGAGCTACAACAAAGAAATCTGCAGTTTTGTTGAGTGCAGTAGGACCTACGGTATACAAGACCATTAAAAGCCTGTCAGAACCGACACGAGTATCAGAAAAATGGAGGTGGCGAAAACATCGCGACGGCAACCACAGATTTAAAAGACATAAATAAAGTCTTCTGTAGATAGTCCCATAGTCCATGCAATTAAAGTGAAGCAACTCTCATCCAGGTTTTCTGGAAAACCTACTGCAGGTCGCAAAGGCAGTTTTTCCAAGTCACAGCCACACGGAAAGATTTGCAACAACTGCGGTTATGACACAGCTCATAAGACATGCCCGGCAAAAGGGCAGAAGTGTAACAAATGTTACAAGATTGGACATTTCTCGAAGGTCTGAGCCACACAAAAACAGCTGAGGGCCATTCTCCAAACTGACATGCCAGACTTGGATGTATGCTGCAGTAACGACGAAAGTGATTTTTTCGTTGGAACGATTAATTACAATCAACTGCACATCGATGATGTATGGAAGCATGGTCTGTACATTCATGGCCAGACAGTGTCCTTTCTGCTGGATACTGGTTCTGAGGTTAACATCCTGCCGATGGAGATCTACCGTTCCCTCAGTATTCCTGACAAAACACTGCAGCCTTGCCCTACACGACTGTTTGGATTTTTTGCCACACCACTTGGCCAGACTAAATTGATGTGTCATAACAAAGGCAATACACAGACTCTCATGTTCCTTATCTTGAAAGAGGGGTCACCTATCCTGGGCAAGGGAGCATGTGAGGTACTTAGGCTACTGCAGCGTGTCTACACACTCATAAGCCACGACAGTGTTTTCGAAGGCCCAGGATGGTAAACCGGCAAGGTAAACCGGCAACTATAAAGCTTGTCCAGAATGCGACACCATACTATGTTAATGTACCTTGTTGGATCCCCATCCTCATTCCCCTCCTGCCTCAACTCAAAGAGGAGCTGGAAAAAAATAGAGAAAGAGGGAATCGTCAAACGCATCAATGACCCAACTGACTGGTGCTCACCCATAGTAATAGCACCAAATAAAAATGGCAAAATTCGATTGTGTGTAGACCTCCGTCAGCTTAACAAAGCCGTAGCCAGGGGGCGGTTCATACAAACCGTTGAGGAAGTTCTGGGTAGGATCTCTGGTGCACAGATATTGTCACTGCTAGATGCCAAGCACGGTTTCTGGCAGGTGCCGCTTGCAGAAAAATGTCAGAATCTAACAACATTTATAACTCCCTTTGGACGTTTTTGCTTCAAACGCCTACCATTTGGCATTACATCCGCTCCGGAAATGTACCAGCGGATCATGAGTGACCTTCTGACAAATCTACCTGGCGTTGTAGTCTACATGGACGATGTGTTGATAACTGGTCAGACAAAAGAGGAACACGGTGAGCGACTACAACAAGTGCTCCAGATTGTACAGAAGGCTGAACTGAAGCTGAACAAAGACAAATGCAAAATCGCTCAGACACAAGTTGATTTCCTCGGCATGAAAGTGGACAAAAATGGTGTCCACCCGACCCTGCTAAGGTTGCAGCAATAACACAGATGGCACCACCAACATCAAAAGATGTGAAACGACTCATTGGAATGGTAAACTGGCTTGCACGTTTCATTCCTAACGTATCAACGGTTGCCGCCCCGATCATCGACTTGCTGAATGGTAACATCAGCTGGACATGGGGATCATCACAGAAGTCAGCATTCCGTAGCATCAAGACGCTGCTGACTTCAGCACCAACCCTTGCGTTTTACGACCCATCAAGGCCCACCATGGTCAGTGCTGACGCGAGCAGTTATGGGATAGGAGGCTGTATCCTCAAACAACATGATGACTAATGGAAACCTGTTGCTTACTGTTGTGGTTAATATGTATTAGTAATTTAGCAATGTGACGTCATAGGCGTGAGTTATTCTTTGGTCTAATGAGGGTGCTGTTGTGCGTCATTTGCCAGATATAATTTGTAGACACCATTCTATCGTCGTGACTAACTCCATTGATTTTTGTCCCTTTTTGAATGCGTCCAATGTTGTAAGTATAAAATTAACTATTTAATATAAAGATTAGTTATTTAAGTTAAATTTGTATCAAAGTTGGTAAATTACGATCGGTAATTATTGTAAAATTTGATTGCAAAATTTACCTGATTATTTCTTCTGAGCATGAGGTTTAACAACGTGTAGTGTTTATTGCTAATAGGATAATGCATGTATGCGTTACTACGGTATACAACATGTCTAGTTATGTTTTTGCTGTGGATAATGGATTATTTAAGTTGAAAAAGGTTATATTTGGAGATTTAATTTCATATGTTGATGCTTGAAGCTGATTGATGTTGAGACAAAGCAAATATTAGGCAAAAAGAATTAATACACAGGGGACACAATATTGTTTTGATAAACAATTGTTTTAATCAGTATTATGTTCATGTAACTAAATTTGAGATAATTAGTGAATTGTAAATGCTGTTTATCAGATGTTTATTGTTGTTTTTTGGTTCGTTTCTATTAAATCACAGATCGAACTATGCTGATTACATCGGTGTCATAACAAAGGTCTTCATACGTCAATTATTTCGTCATCAATGGTGATTAGTTGTAAGAGATAAAATTATACGTCACACTTACGGCTCCAGAAGTCTAACAAGTGCAGAGGTACGCGCAAATTGAAAATATTAGCCTCAGTGTGGTCCTGTGAACGGTTTTATGTGTACCTCGGAGGCCAGCATATCAACATCGAAACAGACCACAAACCTCTTGTCCCACTCATCACCAATAAGGATCTCTGTGATGTTCCCCTCCGGTGTCAACGTCTTCTCATGCGAATGATGAAGTACAACTGCACTGCTGTGTACACACCTGGGAAACTCCTTGTTGTTGCCGATACCCTGTCACGAGCTCCTTTGAAGTCAACAGCAGATGATTTTGACAACCTCGCAGATGCAGTAGAGGCTCATGTCAACATGATTCAGAAGCATTGGCCCATCTCTGAGGGAAAACTAGCGGAGATAGAGCGCGAGGCGACTGTAGATGATAACTTGATAGTTGTTACATCATATGTCACCAAGATAAAAATCGGTATGATCAATGGTGTCCTCACCTATGGTGATCGAATCATCATTCCAGAGAAGATGAGACCAGAGATGCTTCAGAATTATATTTTGGTTGATTACTACTCCAAATGGATCGAAGTTCATCACCTCCACAAGACAATCATCAACTACATGAAAGCTACATTTGCTTGTTACAGCATCCCTGAGGTGGTAGTGACGGACAATGGACCACAATCCTGAGTGAGTTCAACCAGTTTGCGAAGGAGTATGACTTCAAACATGGCATATCAAGCCCTCACTATCCCCAAGTAAAGATATTTAAAAGAGAAAGAAGAAAATAAAGAAAAATATAAACTAGAAATAATAGAAGAATTTAAACGAAATAAAATAGAAAAATTAAAATTAATTCTAGAAGAATTAGAAGACGAAGAGGAAATAAAAGAAAAATTACAAGAAAAAATAGAAAAATTTATAAGAGAAAAATTAGAAAAAAAATTATAAAAATTTGTACCAAAAAAAATAAAAAATTTAAAAGAATCTTACACAAAAGTTAGAGATCATTGTCACATCACGGGAAAATATATAGGCGCTGCGCATGTAGATGTAATTTTCAACTGAGTTTAGAACCGGGCAAAACATTTATACTTGTTTTTATTCATAATTTACGAGGATACGACTCTCATCTCATTATGCAAGGAATGAGTCAAACAAAAGGAAAACTAACGTGTATCGCGAATACTATTGAAAAGTACATTTCTTTTTCAAACGACCAACTACGATTTCTTGATAGTTTTCAATGTTTACCTTATTCGCTCGATGAAATAGTTGAATCGAGTAAACCTTTTCGTATCACTGAATTACACGAACCCGATAAAATAAAATGTAAACGTTTAAAACAAAAGGGTATTTATCCATACGAATACATGGATAGTTTTGAACGGTTTGACGAAACTAGTATTCCTTCAAAATAATTATTTTTTAGTAGTTTAAACCACGATAGTATTATTAAAGAAGAATATGAGCATACAAACAAGGTTTGGGAAACATTTGACTGTAAAACTCTAGGTGATTATCATGATTTATACGTGCGTACGGATACATTGTTATTAGCAGACGTTTTCGAAAATTTTCGCACTACTTGCATGAAACAATACGGTTTAGATCCAGCTCATTATTATACGAGTCCTGGTTTAAGTTGGGACGCATTACTAAAGCATTCAAAAGTTTGTTTAGAGTTGTTGACCGATATCGACATGTATTTATTTATAGAAAAAGGTTTGAGAGGAGGAATAGTTATGGTGAGCAATAGATACTCGAGAGCAAACAATCCAGAATGTGACGGTTACGATCCATCAAAACCAGCGAGTTACATTTTGAATTTAGACGTGAATAATTTGTATGGTCATGCGATGAGTCAACCTTTGCCAACCGGTAAATTTAAATGGTTGTCTAAAGAACGAGTTAACGATCTTTATGATAAAAAAGGAAAAATTAATTTTAGAAAAGGATTAAAATATGGAAGAGGATGTATTTTAGAAGTTGATTTGGAATATCCACCTAATTTGCACGATTCTCACAATGATTATCCACTCGCGCCAGAGAAATTAACGATACCGAGAGAATGGATGTCGCCGTATCAACTCGAGTTATTGGGTGACAAACCCGCTCCAAACGTTCAAAAATTAGTCGCTACTTTAGGCAACAAAACGAAATACGTCATTCATTATCGCAATTTACAATTGTATTTACAACTTGGTATGAAAGTGGCTAAAATTCATCGAGTTTTAGAATTTGACGAATCACCATGGATGAAATCATACATTGATTTAAACACACAATTCAGAACAAATGCAACGTCAGATTTTGAGAAAGGCTTGTACAAACTGATGAATAATTAAGTTTTTGGAAAAACGATGGAAAATGTTCGAAATCGCATTAACGTGGATCTCGTAAGATTAAACGATAAGAATGAAGAAGAACGTATGCTTTAAAAAATAGCAAAGCCGAATTTTGCTGAGCAAAGGATTTTTGAAAATTTTGATTCAGCGGGTATTCACATGTACAAAACAAATATTTTACTCAACCGTCCTATTTACGTAGGAATGGTTATTTTAGAATTAGCTAAACTTCACATGTACAATTTTTATTGCAATCATTTAAAAAAGAAATACGCCGACAAGATAAAATTACTTTACACGGATACAGACAGTTTAATGGTTGAGATTGAAACGGAAGACGTTTATAAAGACATGCAAGAAGACAAAGATTTATACGATTTTAGTAATTATAATAAAGATCATTTTCTACATTCGGAAGAGAATAAAAAAGTGATTGGAAAATTTAAAGATGAGACAAAGGGCATTTTCATTTCTGAATATGCTGGTTTAAGAGCAAAAATGTACTCGATACTTTTATTTGAAGAAATAGAAATAAAAAAAGGTAGAGGCTTTCGAAATAGCGTTTTTTCGAAAGAAATAAAAAAAGCTAAAGGGGTAAAAAAGTGCGTTGTAGAAAAAATAACCACGAGAACTTTAAAGATGTTTTATTTCAAATAAAACGTCCGCTCTATCGCACCATGTATTTTATTAAAAGTAAAGATCATCGTCTTTACACTATAAAAGATGTTAAAAAATCGTTAGACGGACTCGATACAAAAATATATATTTTACCAGATGGAAAACATACTTCAGCTTACGATAATTTTAAGATTTCAGAATTATAATTTTCTAATCGGTGGATTTTCTGTATCTGACGGGACAATTTGTAATTCTTCTTTTACAAAACTACGAGCAGGAGCTACGCCAGCATGCGTAAGCGATTCTAAATAATACAAGATGGGTTGATTTTGAGCTTTTATAGTTTTACTATTGTTGTAAATTTTTATACTCCATATAGGTAAGACTAATTGCGGTGACACCATGTGGAATGAGTTTAGAACGTCTGATTGACGCTCGTTCGAACGACCGAACCTTAATAAGAACTGGTGGTACAACTCGACGTTTCGATCAGTATGCTCTCATCGTCCTCGGGAGAATGCCGGACTCTGGAAAATGCTGCTGCTTAATTTAAGTAGACTGCTGGAGGATCATCCCATGAATGGATGCTGGAAGATTAGTTCGTTGAGGCGCGCAGGCGGGAAACTGTGAGACTATGAGACTATGATCCTAGGGGTTGGGGGAGAGGAGTATGTGCTCACTGAACTGAATCAGTTGTTGACAAGCACAGGGGGAAGGAGGGTGGTTGACTTAGGATATAGGAGATCCCTCAGTCTGGGGTGGGTTATGGACTTTGGATATAGAAGATCCTTCAGTCTGTAGTAGTGGTCGCCAAATGGATGCTGGAGGATTAGTTCATTGAGGCGCGCAGGCGGGAACTGTTGAGACTATGATCCTAGGGGTTGGGGAGAGGAGTGTGTGCTCACTGAACTAAATCAGTTGTTGACAAGCACAAGGGATGGAGGGTGGTTGACTTAGGATATAGGGGATCCCTCAGTCTGGGGTGGGTAATGGACTTTGGATATAGAAGATCCTTCAGTCTGTAGTAGGATGCGGCGGGAACGGAGGCTGCGAACTGGGTCATGGAGCTGTAGGCTCTTTGCATAAGTTTATATAATTTGGAAAGAATGTCGTATCCGACCGCCACTTTTTAAGGGCTTTTTTGAAATGTTTTTTGCAACCATTAATCAGTTAAAAGTTATTTATTCTATCGATTTTTGGTGGTACAGAAAGCGAAGACTATCTTTAAAATCTACTTTTATGATGGTTTTCGGACTTTATTTCCCTTCTAAAAAAATGCTCCCCTTCAGAAAATAGTAGTATCCTATTATAGTTACCACTGCGCATGTACAATGACTGTGTTGGTCACAAATTGTGGAGTTTACAACAGACTGACATGACTGAGGAAGTCATCGTATACCAAAAATGCCTGATTTTTCATGAAATAAATATCCTGGAATAATTTTAAGTATCCTCAATTTACCCTAAATGACGCACCTAAGGTTATATAATCAACTGGACGGTAACTTACAAATGAAATTAGCAGTTTGGTGTTTCAGTTTGTTTCAGTGAAGGATTCTCTTGTAAAATGCGGAATTTCAATGCATGATCATACGCGTGGACGTCTAGAGCGCCGTTTTTTGAGACGCACAAAATTGTAGTCATCAGAAAATTGATGTTGGTATAATGACTCACCCCCAAACTGTTAAAGTTTATGGGGGCACAGAAAATGTACCCAAGAAGAAAAACAGTTGAATCATGTTTCATCTTATTCCAGATGGTTGTAAAATTGTTTTTAATCTTGAAAATAAAAATATTGTTTTCGACTTTTAAAATAAAATGGTATAATTTGGAGAAGCTCTCAAAACTTTTAATCAATATTCTTGAAAGACCAATAAAATGGAAGGTGGTTAAATGTTTTTCAAAAAGTACTTTAAAACTTTGAAATGTGTAAAAATGCTGTTAACATTTTGTCAAATAAAAGATTTCTTTTCATAACCATGATATTAATGTTTCATTTTCTCAATAATTTTCCACTACCGTCGAAATAAACACCAACGAATTAAGTAGTCTTCGTTCGCCTCTTCTATAAGGAATGTGTCCATTTTGAGGATCAGTATTATTTTAAAAAATCATTGCAAATGCAAAGCATTCATATATTTTGGTTTCCACAGACAATAGCTTGTTGACGGCATAGAACAATAAAATCACAGATGTTCGTGAAAAAAATTGAGGTCATGTAAATCTCTTACTATTTGTATCTAGTAAAATCAGTGGTTAAACAACTTTTTCCACTTTCACAAGCACTAACTTTCCAGTAAATCATACAATTTCACTATAATTTTTATTTCTGTAACAAGCACGACTTAGATAAGTTTATGCAACCAGTAATACGCCATAATTTTGTAAGTTTTCCGAGAAATGCTAAGCCAAAAGTAGGTGCGTCATTTCACGAGTGCGGCGAATTACGTACATGGACGATATATGTCCATCATCCATATGTTCTCCACCTTACAGGGTAGGCATGGTAGGTAAGATTACTTTATTGGTTATATTTAATGAGAAAAAGTGGCGGCCGGATATGACATTCTACCCTATAATTTATTTAAATTGTTTTAACAGCAATTTTACACATTTCAAAGTTTTAAAATACTTTTTGCCGAAAACTCAACCACCTTCCATTTTAATCTTTCAAGAATATTTCTTAAAAGTTTTGAGAGCTTCTCCAAATTATACCATTTTATTTAAAAAATCGACAACAATATTTTTATTTAAAAATAACTTTAAAACCATCTGAAATAAGATGAAACATAATTTCAACTATTTTTACTGTGCCCCAAAAACTTTAACAACAGTTTGGGGTGAGTCATTGGGCCGGATAAATAAAAAGTAGCAATTGCTTTTACTAGTCATTTTCTTAAATCTTCATTAATAAAAGTGAGCAATTACTTGCAAGTAATTGCTTCCAGTAGTTAGCAAAAGCAATTGCTATGATTTTTAAGCAATTACTACAGAGATTAGCACTTGCTTGGAAGCATATAAATAAACCAGACCTTTTACTAATGACTTGTAGCACTTGCTAATATTTTTACAAGATACTAAATGAGGAGCTTACGCATTTGCTAACACTTGCATGTTACATTACTCCTGCCATCATGGCCGAGTTTATGCATGTAAGGGAACATGAAAAGGTGTACAATGAAAGAATATATCGTGAAGAAGCCAATCCTACCAGATACCGGAAATTATTTCGGTTCAATTTTGAAAATTTGTAGTGGCTAGCAGCAGTCGAAGTACTTGGTTTGAAACCAGCAGAAATGGCGCATGGCATCTTCGTAATAGTCGGGTTTTTATCCCCTTTGAAGATGTTGTACAGATCTTGTTCCCATGGAACCAAAACAATCTTCCTATTTCCTATTTGCATTCCATCTGTTTTCTTCTTCACTTGACTTTTCATGTTTGCTATCTTTTTCAAAATTTGCTTCTCATCCATGGCTTTACCTGTGTTGGTAGCAATTGACATTTGTGCTTTTTTAAGTGCATTTGCCTTCATGTCTTTTACCCCCGGCAACTGACTTTTCTCGATTAGAACAGGGTACTCTTTGATTATACTAACGAACAGTTCGTTCAAAGATTGCTCACTATTTGTACCACTCCCCAATTCTTCGGCAGCATCCATGTTGCTAACACATGCCTCATATACAACCACTAGGCTAATCGGAACTGACCTCCCATCATTGTTACCCATAAGCAATTGCTAACCCACCCAAGCAACAGGTGCTAGTCAAAGAAGAAGGTTATTTATACATTTTTAAGCAATTGCTTAACCTTAAGCTTTTACTTGTTAAGCAATTGCTATTGCTTGAGCTTTTACTAGATAAGCAATTGCTAACTTTTATTTATCCGGCCCATTATACCAACATCAATTTTCTGATCACAGAAACAGCGCTCAAGACGTCCACGTGTATCATCACGCATTGAAATTCACCATTTTACAAGAACATCCTTCACTGAAAAAATCTAAACCACCAAACTGCTAATTTCATTTGTAAGTTACCGTCCAGTTGATTAAATAACCTTAGGTGCGTCATTTAGGATAAAAATTGGGGATAATAGTAAAAAGCTTGACTGCGTGATTGTATGTGTGCATGCCTCGCGTACCGGAGTTAGTTTTGTTAGGCCTAAATCATCGTCCTCCACTATGACTAAGTTACTACCTAACTTTATTTAGGGCTTTGCATGCCATGCCCATGGTCAGGCAAGAATTATGTACACTTTTTCCTCCAGTTTTTCATCCTTTTCTTATTTTTAGGCCTGTTATTAGGCCAATAAAAAAACAAGTTTTTTTTCAAAAAGAGGAGGATGACAACCTTTTTATTTTTTATTTAATTTTTTTTTCCAAGATGGCCGCCAAGCATTTAAATTCAAAATGGTCACCAACTTTTCAGTTAAAAATGACCACCAGCTGTTTATTTATAGCTGTCCTACAAGTAAGTTGAGTCAAAATATTTGTAAAACATTAACTTCCATGAATTTTGAAATCGGTCATCGAAAGAATGTTGGCAAGATGAAGCGAAAATACAAGAAAAATCTAGTCTTTTTTTGGGGGGGTGGGGGGTGAAATAATAAGTAATTTAAAAAAAGATGCACGCTGGATGATCAACTTTTTTTATTTTGTATTTATTTTGTATTTTTTTACCTGGCCATAATATTATGGATTACATTTAAATTCCAGACTGTTATCTCAACTACAAAACCCAAAATAACTCAACTCCATTGATCATGCCAGTATTAAACTGAACAAATAGACTCTGCATCTTGTTTGTTGTGTATGATTTTGAATATTATTTTGTGATACGGTAGTTGAGTGTACTTTGTTAGGTGGGTGTCAAATGTTGGAGGCCATTTTTTAGACCGAAACTCCTCAGGTATGTCATGGCATAAGTGAGTGCTGAGGTAGCCACCAGGACAAGTCATTTAGAGCCATTTAAGAAATGTTAAAATAAAATCATGTAAATGTTTCATGCAGCTGTGTTGAATATTTATACGCAATTTGACTCACACACACACCCCACACACACATAACAAAGCTTGGCCTGATCCCTGGTTTAAAAATACAACATAAATACAGCCAAGCGTTGACTGGATTATGAATGGCCTCCCCAAACAGATATTGACAAAATAGGGAAACCACTTGCAGAGCACTATAATCTGGAGGTTGCTGGTTCAAGCTTCACTGTAGTAAATTGTTCTTGGTTTACATCAAAACTCAGTTATTTCTGAATTTTATATCCATATGATAAAACTGTAGAGTAACATCAAAACAGGCCTTTGATTTTCAGGAGTTTTCCTCATGGCATTTTGGCTTTTTTGTCATTTGGTGACTATTTCTCTCATGGCTTTGTTTGTTTAGGTGAACAATCAATGGAATGACAGTGGTTATACATCTCCGACCCTAAGAGATTCAAGAAACTTGCTACCATAGAGTCTGGACACAGGGAAACTATCTTCATCAGGTACTTTCATCCTTAAAACCCAAATAAATGTTTGCTACTGTGACCATCCCATATCCATCATAATCCTTAACCCACCATCCAACATCCTGTATTGTTGTAGTTGCCCCCTGGTTTGCCCGAGTTTGATGAATTTATTGCTTTGTACAAACAACCATGTAGCATGTGACTATCAAAAATCCCCCATAGTCCTTCCCCTGATTTTGCTTTGGTTTGACGGATTTGGTACTGTACCAATGTTAACAGATAAACCACCCATATCCTTGTATGAGACCGTCACAAATCACCATAGTCCTGCCCCTGGTGAGTTTTACCTGAGTTTGTTGGACTTGGTCCTATACCTGCACTATTGTATACACTGTAACCTAACAATCTTTCCTCGGGTATTACCCGAATTTGATTGATTTGAGATTGTTATATTATACAATTTATTTTTGGTTTTCTGCTTACCTCAGAAAAATTTAATAACTATTAATTATTTATTTCAGATTTGTTCTCATTCTGGGGATGGTCAGATTTCCTTCAGTAATGTTGCCTTGGTTTCAAGGCTGTTTTTCGCATGTGGCTTGGTTTGTGCTCTGGCTCCACAGCTGGCTCCGGTGCAACACAAACACACACATGTACACACACACCGAGTCCAGTACACTGAGTCCACACACAGAGTCCATCAGGACCACAGCCTTGATGCAACTGTAGTCTTCTGGGTTTTGCAGTTATGTTAACAGCTTTCTCCAAACGTATCCTATTGGCTATTATAAAACATGAAAATGCCTAATGCCCCTTTCCCACTTACACGAGCACGATTTTTCAAAGTTGAAAAATCGTGCTCAGTCGTGCTGTACCGTAGCAATTCACACTCAAAAAGTTCAAGGTCTATCGAATTCTACGTCTTGTCAAGACGCTATCAAGACGCCGTCAAGATGTAGTACGGCAGTAGTGCGATACTGCCACGACAGTTTTACGGTAGAGTTACGACATCGTCAAGATTTGTCACGGCGTACCAAGAAATGCCAAGATTGTACTACGACGTCACTACGGCTTCAGTACGATTTTACAAGACGCCAGTGCGACGTGGCAGCTTGTGTGCACTTTTAAACAAGAGACAAGAGACATGTGATAAAAAACACACACTATCAGCAAGAGACACGTGATAAAAAAAATAATGTTCTTGCTGGCGTCTTGTTGGCGTCTTGTTTAAGTCTTGCTAGGTCGCAGCACCATAGTAGCGGCATCGTATCAGCATAGTAGCGAAGTCTTGGCCTACCGTAGGTGTTGCGGCCACCACGAATGAGTACGAATGAACAAGACGCCGTCACGACATACCACGACAACGTCAAGACAACGTTACGACTCTAATACGATGCTGCTGCGGTGGACCACGATTTTTTCCACCGCTACGGTAGAGCAAGATTTTTTTGAACATTCCAAAAAAATCGTGCTACTCCACGGTGCCATCAAGATCTACTACGGTGCGCTACGGTGGACCACGAATGACCACGAATATGGCCACGACGCCGTTGCGATTGTAAATAATTAAAAAATCGTGCTCTACCGTAGCAAAAATCGTGTAATGCCCCTTTCCCACTTACACGATTTTTGCTACTAAAGGATCTGAAAAAATATCCTGTCTCTTCTACACGTTTCCCCAATTTGACCAATCGGTCATTATTGGTACGTTCATACAAAAAAGCCTACTATTTCCACAAAACTCATTGTCAAATGGACAAATTTTGGAAATAGTCAAATACGGATTCACTGTATTTCATTTTGTATGACAAATACATCTTGGAAAACAAAAACACAAAGATGTGGTGTCACTGAATGGGTTTGCACCATCATTATTTACTACTTTGACTTATATAATCCTTGCCCCTCCCCTTGGGGGTATTGTGGTTCGATGGTTACGTAAGCTACCCGAGAATACCCTCTAACTCGTAGGATTTGGTATCTTCAGGTAGCTACATCTTTGTCAAAAACCGGTATGAAATACCACCCACGACTTAACAACCCAATCCGTATCACACAGGCCATTGCAATCGCACAGTCGCCTAACTACACCATTGTGGAGTTCCGACCGACCAAAAGCATTAACAAAAAACAAAAACAAAACCCTTCCCCCAACTTCCGCACTCGGAGGGGTAAGATTTGGCATATAATCCTAAAATAAACAATAAAAATGCTTTTAATATATAAATCCGACCAAATGGTCAAACTCAAATATTGAACACAACACCCACCCAAAATAGGGACAGATAGAAAGAGAAAGCCATTGACGGTACACAGCGGTCCCACCAGGACACTTATTACAATATCAAAGAAGTTTGCAATACGCGTGGAGGTATACCCACCCTTTTCCACACTCCCGAAACCGGGAAGGAAAAAAATACCGCTTCTCTAACAACAAACCTATAAGTGGATACACCTAGCCAAAACTACTTGGCCAAGTTCAATATTTGATTTCCAATTTCCGCATTCGGAAGGAAAAAGTCAACCCTGAGCAAAATCATTCCAGCTCCAAACGGAGCTCCCTATCACATACCAAAGAAAGGGACAGATCTCTTGATCTTTTCTTACATTTTCCACACACAGGAAATAGAAATTAAACCTTTCTAATGTTTTGGAAAAAAACACAACCACACAAGAAAATGCGTTGGTTTCAACATCCTTTTGCTACTTGCAAATTAAACCAACTTCCCGCGCTTTTTCTGACTTGCTCTAATCCGGAACCACCACCTAGGACGCAAAGTGCCCTTGTTCACGAACAACCAACGATGTGAATCAAGCAATAAACAAACAATACCATATTAGTCAAATGACTACTTTAGCAGAACAAAGCGAACAATTCATCACAAACCTATCTACAGCAAAGCCATCTCAAATTGAGAAAATTGCTCTGGGTAAAGGTTTAAACTTCGTTCCAACCTCTGCTAAACCAACCCGTTCTACTCTCCTGAGTGATATCAATATCTTGAGAATTGCATAACCAATGCTTAACAAAACTTCCAAAAACCCACTGGCAAACCGAGCCAAACTCATTCAAAAGGTAAACCGAAAGGTAAACATAACATGGAAGTACCACTTGGTTTTCTCAACCACATATAATCCGTTCGTTAACCACAACGATGTGAATCAAGCAATAAACAAACAATGGCCGCTGATACAACAAAACCAACAACTCACGGAAATTTTTCCGAAACAACCATTTGTTGCATTCAGAAAGGCCTAAATGTTTTACTTTCCTTATCAGAGGAACAAATCACATAAAAACAACTCTCTCTCTCACTCAAACAAAACGGACACATTACAACTGTTTGAAAAGAACATCAATTCAATGTCTTATCTAAAAATAAGACAGGAGACCACCAGGCTCATTAATTTGAACCACTACATGCAACTGATGATTGCCGAGTAAGGCATGAAAGCTTAGCTATTGCTACTAAAGGATCTGAAAAAATATCCTGTCTCTCCTACACGTTTCCCCAATTTGACCAATCGGTCATTATTGGTACGTTCATACAAAAAAGCCTACTATTCCCACAAAACTCATTGTCAAATGGACAAATTTTGGAAATAGTCAAATACGGATTCACTGTATTTCAATTTGTATGACAAATACATCTTGGAAAACAAAAACAAAAAGTCAACAAAGATGTGGTGTCACTGAATGGGTTTGCACCATCATTATTTACTACTTTGACTTATATAATCCTTGCCCCTCCCCTTGGGGGTATTGTGGTTCGATGGTTACGTAAGCTACCCGAGAATACCCCCTAACTCGTAGGATTTGGTATCTTCGGGTAGCTACATCTTTGTCAAAAACCGGTATGAAATACCACCCACGACTTAACAACCCAATCCGTATCACACAGGCCATTGCAATCGCACAGTCGCCTAACTACACCATTGTGGAGTTCCAACCGACCAAAAGCATTAACAAAAAACAAAAACCAAACCCTTCCCCCAACTTCCGCACTCGGAGGAGTAAGATTTGGCATATAATCCTAAAATAAACAATAAAAATGCTTTTAATATATAAATCCGACCAAATGGTCAAACTCAAATATTGAACACAACACCCACCCAAAATAGGGACAGATAGAAAGAGAAAGCCACTGACGGTACACAGCGGTCCCAGCAGGACACTTATTTCAATATCAAAGAAGTTTGCAATACGCATGGAGGTATACCCACCCTTTTCCACACTCCCGAAACCGGGAAGGAAAAAAATACCGCTTCTCTAACAACAAACCTATAAGTGGATACACCTAGCCAAAACTACTTGGCCAAGTTCAATATTTGATTTCCAATTTCCGCATTCGGAAGGAAAAAGTCAACCCTGAGCAAAATCATTCCAGCTCCAAACGGAGCTCCCTATCACATACCAAAGAAAGGGACAGATCTCTTGATCTTTTCTTACATTTTCCACACACAGGAAATAGAAATTAAACCTTTCTAATGTTTTGGAAAAAAAACACAACCACACAAGAAAATGCGTTGGTTTCAACATCCTTTTGCTACTTGCAAATTAAACCAACTTCCCGCGCTTTTTCTGACTTGCTCTAATCCGGAACCACCACCTAGGACGCAAAGTGCCTTTGTTCACGAACAACCAATGGGAACGCTACAAATTTGTGATGCACCCGAGCCAGACATAAAGCCTTTTGATTGTGACTCATCTCTAGTCCGCAAAACCTCGGCATAAACGCCAACGAAAACCGTACCAAATCATTCAGACAACATGTCTACCAAACTAAACAAGTCTCTCAAACGTCGATCTCTCAAACTGCGTTCACCAACATCTTCTTAACCAGGAACTTTGGATATAACCATGGATATATTGACGGCGACCAAGTCAACCTTGGATATATTGACGGTGACCAAGTCAACGCAGAAATATCTACGAGACCACTTCCAAGACCAGAGAGACTTGCAAACGGCACAGAAACTGTACGAGTTTTTACAAGACCACAACCGAATTTCCACCGGTCCTCTTCAGGACCACAACATCTTCTCAAAAGAGAAATCTCATGCCACTTGTCAACTCTATATATTATCTATTTAATATAATACAAATATAAAAGTATATATTATTAGAAAAAAATATCTCCCGACAAAAATATAATGATAAATTGAAAATGATAGTAACACTGTAATCAAGCATCTCCTTATTGTGACATGTTTATAAATTTTCTTTGTTTTCACCTATACTGCAAATAATTAAAAATCATTAATAAAATTTGAAACAAATTCTACATTGCTTTTTACATTTTCAAGGTTGTACACATATTTGGCAAAATGTCTGTAGCTGCATCCATACTATAGAATTACAAGATCAGATGCCATTTTGTACATAAATTTTAGACATTGAAACAATCAAGAGTTGTATGGGTGCTTGTAAATTGCTAATAAAACAATGAAATACATTTTTATTTTAACTGTCCATTTGGTTTCATGACTTGACTTTTGTGGTTCCACTCCTCCCTCCCCCCCCCCCCACAATCAATTGAAACCACTTTACTGACCTGTTTAACCTATTGTAAACAATCTAACAATGAGTGTACATGGTCTTACACATATAACTAGTGAAATGACTTCAGTGTAAATGAGCCCAACAATGATCATTTATTGACAAGAAAACAGAATAAATCTGCATAATAAATGTACGCTCTGTATGTACGATTTAGTGACAGTTCAGAATAGGTGGCATTCAGGGGCTGTCATTGGAATCGGTAATTTTTGAATAAAATGTCTGCCCCTCCCCCAGGTTCTTGGTGATGGCATGTACTGCCACTGGTGATGAACCGACACATTTGTTTTCTAAAATTCTTTGGAGTATTATTGCAGCACTATAGAATCCAAGAACTGGGGAGGGGGAGGGGCAAACAAGCATATGTTTGATTCCAAATTACCAATTCCATTGACCGAATCGAGAATCACACCCAGCATCAATTCTGCGTAGCTGAAGTAGCAAAATGTTTGTCCTCTTTCTGAAAAAGATTTAAGAGTGAACAGAGGAGTAAGGGCTTAGATTTAAATAAATTCAAAATTATCAACAATCACTGTGAAATAAATTTAAATCAAATGTTAACTGATATGGATTGGAAAGGTGGTTAGACCCCTTCTCTTGGACTGAAATGCTAGTACTGCTATAGCAAAAAAATTACATATTATACTAAACCTTAATTTTGTTGTAATGAACAACCATTAAAACTAAATAAAATGTTCATCATTGGTATTTGATAATGAACATTGACTTCAACCCTGTAACACGTTAACATTAGATCTCATGAAAAATAGCGTAAAAACCAACCTGTGAAAATTTATTAAAAATAAGTGCTCCCCCTCGTGTTTCACAAAGTTATATCTGGGAAATTCTTGTATTTATGTCTTTTTTTTTCTTTTTCTTTTCTCTAAGATAAAACTAGGCCCCCTAAAACTTAAAAGCATTTCGGACAAAATAATTGGTATTTGATAATTGGTATTTGATAATGAACATTGACGTCAACCCTGTAACACGTTAACATTAGATCTCATGAAAAATAGCGTAAAAACCAACCTGTGAAAATTTATTAAAAATAAGTGCTCCCCCTCGTGTTTCACAAAGTTATATCTGGGAAATTCTTGTATTTATAATGTCTTTTTTTTTCTTTTTCTTTTCTCTAAGATAAAACTAGGCCCCCTAAAACTTAAAAGCATTTCGGACAAAATAATTTGGTCATTAGCCCTAAGCCGCCTATAGTATGTGTCCCAACCAAATAAAAATGTTTGATAATATTTTGAGAATATGACAATCTAAAGCAAAATTGAAGCTTCCCTTTCACAATTTTTTCTTGTCAAATATGTAGAGTATGTAATCGGGGGTTTGGGCAATTTCACATAATTGACAGGGGACATTGTCATGATTGTGTTCATCATGTTACACATGTTCTGTCTACCGATGGCAATGTAAACTATATCATGATATTGATCATGAATCCAGCATGTCCAGATAGATGCTGCTAAGCACCGGTTTGTTCAGTCTATGCCTTTCTCCATGGTTGATCCAAGGTCTATCAAGCCTAATATTAAGCATTTTCCTCACTTTTTTGGATGATCTTGGACGTCGACGTGCATCTGGTTGCAATCGAATCCAGGAATTCTGTGATCGTTCGTGTGTTTACAACACATATGTACATATGTACATCCCAATATGTGGAGATTATGCAGTATTTCACCAGAACCAGAACCAGGATACAAAAAATGTAAAGACTGGAACCTTGTTCCTCTTGTTACAATCACGATGGTGTGCAATGCAGAGGTACCAGTCTAAATACAATCTGCGATATTGCCTTACAGGTTTCGCGGTCGTAGACTACTGGAAATGCGTATACGTGACCTTTGACATTATTGTTGTTTTTTGGACATTTCTCGGTAATTACATGATACCCAGATTTAGTTTTTTGAAGAAAACCTTCCAAAAAGGATTATCTACACTCTTAAAACTCCCGGGTCAGATTTGACCCAAAATGGGTCAAATTTGACCCAAACTCCGGGTTGGATATGACCCGACACTTTACAGGTCAGAATGACCCGGAAAGTTGGGTCAAAATATTTGACCCGGAATAGGGTCATATCAGCTGACCCTATTCCGGGTCAAAAATTGTTTCTGACCCGTAAAGTGTCGGGTCATATCCAACCCGGGCTCCAGGGTCAAATTTATTTTAACCAGAGTTCCGGGTCAGAAAAGATAAGCATGATTTCCATGTATTGAGAAGCCTTATCTATGGCAAGCAATACTAAGATTTTAAAATAAAACAAAATTCAGGTTTATAAACCCTTACAAAAGGTTTCTCAAATAGTAAATTGCCATAAATAAGGGCATCTGTATGTAAGGAAAAACATGCTTACCTTGTATGTCGGGATGGCTAAACTTAAAGGGAAGATAACAATCAAATTTGAAGGATAGCTCTAAATGAAAAGAAACAAACAATAAATTACCTGCTATTGGTCACATGTATTTATTTCTCTTTGGCAAGGAAAACATGTATGTGTATAAAGTATATAAAGTCATTTTAAATTGATTATTAACTGACTAGAACCTGACTGAATTATTACCTTAACGTTTTTACTCTAGTATATGATTCCAAACATTTTGTTCGACATGCTGTGACACTGTCAAACGTTACATGTACATATATGTAGAAAATTCAAATCGGAAATGGATATCAGCTGATGTTCCTTTTCACATTAGAATGAATACAAACATTGATAAACATTTACTTAACTGTACAATAACTGTGTGATCTTGCAAATTATAGTTCAAATACATGTACAAAGATATGAACAAGTGTGATTTATTTTTCCCGAAACAAGATGAAACTTGAATGGAGTAGTAGTTTTGTTTTGACAGAAAACAAATGAAGTTCAATGTCTCAAAGGGTTCTCATACAAGATTTAAAAAAATACATGTGTTTAGGTTACTGTTACACACAGTTGAGGTAAGCACAATAATTAATATATTTTATATAAAAAAATAAGCTTTTTAAAGAGCCCAAATTTCCTCGGCCCTTGTAGCATGTGAATATACATCCCCTGAAACTCTCTGACCATAACGTAAAAACTTCAATGTCAATGCAGTTAATGCACAATACAAAAACTTCAGGTAAAACAAATAACAAGCATATCTCAAACAATATAAAAAAGTGGCATTAGCAAAACAAAAAAATCTAGGCTAGGCTGTTTGTCAAGTAATCTTATATTAAAACTAAGTAAAGCTTATTTGTGGTGCCACCATGAAGAAATTTTCTTTTGAACAGTAAGAATCGATTGGTTACAACTAAACTTTTTCTATCAGTATGCTCCGAGCTCTAGTTGTAACCAACCGTTTTTTTTTCAGAACTATTTACTACTCAAAAGAGAATTTCTACATGGTGTCACCACAAATATTCTTCACCTATCCTTTTTCACCATGGAAAGCTACTAGTCTTGAAACTAAAACTATTGATCAGCATTGAGGGTAATTTTTTTTTCAATGTACTTTAAGTTAGATAGATGCTTGTTTTCAATTTAGATAAGCTCTTAGTGACCTTACACAGCCCGATGTTTGTGGTTTCCCGTTTCCTCCTAGTAGAAAAATCCTTCTGAATAAATTCCCATGTGGTGGCACACTGCCAGGGATAAGACATGTCAATAATATAAAACAATTTAAAACATACATCCAGTCCTTTGAGCAGGGAGTTAACTCCACTGCTCGATGTTCAATGATGACAAACACCTGCTCTGGCTCCAACATCTCACCCAGCAATAATATGAACGGTTGTTCTTGCTTGACTCTCTCCAGGTATGAGGGTATGTTGGTACCAACCTGGATTAAAGAAAGGAAAAAAACATTTTTAAATTAAATGAATAAAGCGTCCATAAACTATATAAAGGACCTATTGGCTGATCATTGTTCTGTGGCCAATTTCAATGGGAAAATAATTAAAATTACAGTGTAAATTTAAATGTGTGTATTTTGGCATAAAGTTCAGTTATTTATTAGAGGGTGTGTAATGTTGGTCACAACCTTCCCTGCATCCGCCACTGCATATGAAGACATAACGAGGGAAATTGTTTAAAAACTCACCTTGAACAAGATTGTTATATTCCTTTGGAACTACTATAACTGTACTAATTCAAACATAACCACTCTCTCAGCCATGTCAGCGTAGGACTTAACCGTCATTAGTAACACTAGTTTACCTTTTTGGTAAAATAATTGAACACAATCATCTTTATTTGCGAGTTGACCACAATGAGTACGAGTTGGCTTGTACACCGTTAGGCCTACCATAGAGAAAGGACCTTTCTCTATGGGCCTACTTAGTCTATCGAGATCGGACCCCTCTCGACATCAATCCACGACGGCCACCAACATAAAAATCCATAACGTTAACGTTACATTTGTACAATATACAATGTATCGTCCATGTACGTAATTCGCCGCACTCGTGAAATGACGCACCTACTTTTGGCTTAGCATTTCTCGGAAAACTTACAAAACTATGGCGCATTACTGGTTGCATAAACTTATCTAAGTCGTGCTTGTTACAGAAATAAAAATTATAGTGAAATTGTATGATTTACTGGAAAGTTAGTGCTTGTGAAAGTAGAACAAGTTGTTTAACCACTGATTTTACTAGATACAAATAGTAAGAGATTTACATGACCTCAAATTTTTTTCACGAACATCTGTGATTTTATTGTTCTATGCTGTCAACAAGCTGTTGTCTGTGGAAACCAAAATATATGAATGTTTTGCATTTGCAATGATTTTTTAAAGACATACTGATCCTCAAAATGGACATTCCTTATAGAAGAAGCGAACGAACACTACTTAATTCGTTGGTATTTACTTCGTCGGTAGTGGAAAATTATTGAGAAAATGAAACATTAATATCATGGTTATGAAAAGAAATCTTTTATTTGACAAAAGGTTAACAGCATTTTTACACATTTCAAAGTTTTAAAGTACTTTTGCAAAATTTTAACGACCTTCCATTTTGTTGGTATTTCAAGAATATTGATTAAAAGTTTTGAGAGCTTCTCCAAATTATACCATTTTATTTTAAAAATTGAAAAAAATTTTTACAACCATCTGGAATAAGATGAAACATGATTCAACTGTTTTTCTTCTTTGGTACATTTTCTGTGCCCCCATGAACTTTAACAGTTTGGGGTGAGTCATTATACCAACATCAATTTTTTGACGACCACAATTCTGTGCGTCTCAAAAAACGGCGCTCAAGACGTCCACGCGTATGATCATGCATTGAAATTCCGCATTTCACAAGAGAATCCTTCACTGAAACAAACTGAAACACCAAACTGCTAATTTCATTTGTAAGTTACCGTCCAGTTGATTATATAACCTTAGGTGCGTCATTTAGGGTAAATTGAGGATATTACTAGCACCAATGTAAGTTGAACATACCTTCAAATGCAGTCAGATACGGAGAAAGCTCCCATTTCTGTAACGTTTCTTGAACAAATTTATCCATGATACTAGTAGTTGATACTGAATGACTAGTTTTAACGTTACTTGCTCACTGCGTACACGTACACGACAAGCATTTAGAAAAGATGGCGGACACAGTACCTTCGAAAATGTAACTTGAGCCGCGCATACAGCACGTCATATACCACGTGCCAGTTTTTGTCCAATCAAAACATTGCATGACGTCAACCATCTATAAAATTGACCCAGAAAAGGGTCAATTTATTTTGACCCGGAAAAAGGGTCAACATTTTGACCCGGGAGTTTTTAGAGTGTATCATTCTATCAATCCCATTTTTTGCACTTTTAGGGCGGTGTGTACCTTTAAGTTTTACTGAAATTCATCACTGATGTCATTTTGTAAATAACATCAATAGATAAATAAATAAATTATTGAAATAAATAAATACAAATCTTTGTGTTGAGTTTACTTTCATTTGGCCTTGTTTTGTTGTTTTTTCCAGCTAATCTTATTTAAAATACTAATAATCCGTTGGGCGGATGTTCCTGACTCCCTTTAAGGGAAAAGTGAATGGGGAGGATAGGACATTTTTCCTGTTGGGGATATCACCTGTACCTGCACATCACATCCAAAAGAAAACCTGTACCTTTACTCCAAGCTCCCCCCACTTTTTCCTACTATACATGCAAGACCCATTTAGGGGGTACACCGGTTGGTCCAACAAGTTTAAGGCAACTTCTCAGCCTGTTTCCCCTACCCCGTGATTCGTCTTATAGTCGGACATACACCTGCAATCCCCCCATTTACAATAATTAATGAATGTCGTTTTTGTAAATAAGGGGGTTTTGTTTCATTAAAACAGTTTTTTATGGAGTTTGTTTATTTAATTTTGAAATGACGAGTGAAATCTTGATTCTTTAAAACAGAACTTAACATTTTTAAAATCTGAGCTTTTGAAGCCTCCCAAAATTGGCAAAAACGATAAGGTGCATCTTGTGGTGATCCAAAGGACCTATATTAGCTCGAAGCGTCGATAAAAGCAAGTGCAACTGTTGAAAATCAAATAGTTATAACATAAGAACTATTTTATCAAATTTCATAAATCTTGCTTTATCAGCGACAGGAACATGTATTCTTATGATAAACATCATTTTAACCATTTCTTTATGTATTTTAATATCGAAATATTGAGTTTTCCGAAGGGTAAAAAACACCTGTTTTACCTAAATCTTCTTGTAAATGAGGGGATTCGCATAATTAAATTTCCTTTCCTTTTCGTACAAAGTGTCTGAATGAGTTTGTGATTTTTTGCCGACGGACGGAAATGAGATAATGTGGATTTTACGTTTAAATGTCCGAAAAAGATAATTTAAATCATTGATTTTAACCGAATTCAGAAAAAAATCGGTAAAAGGGGGGATGGCATTATCAAAATGGAAATTACTTTTCGACACGAATTATTAACCAAAATGAACCCAGATTGCGATGAATCGATCCCTTATACTACCATCCACATACAAAAACAGTCCAATTAATCTTCAAATCCATAAAATAGTTTTAAATAACGTTTTCCCTTTGAACCCACGATAATTATCAATTTTGAGTCATTCGCGCAATTAGAAATAGAGGTCGCCCTTTGTTGTAAAAGGGGGGATCGTGAACTTGACGTTCAAGGTCGTTGCTATGTGAACTTGTCAAGATTTTGAAAAGGGAAACTTTAGCTGCATATCCCTTCTAAATGATGGACTGTGCTTTTATCAGTTGTTACTCTTTCTTCACAAAATATTTTAAAAATGTTTTTTATCAATGACAAATAGTTTTCTAAGTAGCTTTTCTTAACATTTGATGTATCATATTAACAGTGGGCATTTTCAAAAACGGCTAAGAGGGGATTACCCGTCATGCCTTGCAACTGTGATTTAAATTTGAAAAAAGCTTTGTTGTCTTGGACTCGGTGGTGTTTTGGGCAATATTTTAGCTACTAAGGTCTCTGATTGGTGAGTAAAGTAACAAAAAAATGTCACGGTGATCATGTAAAATATTTCCTAAGGCGCTTGAAGCGCATTTCCTAGTTAAAACGTTTTAAATCAACAGAACATTTTCTTTTCGAGTTTTTAAATTTTGTTTTTCACTTTCTCAGCTCAGTTACAAGTTCATTAACTGTTTGTGGGTGTTTTGGTTTTGTGAAAGTTGCACAAATAACTCTATAATTACTTTAAGTTAACCCACTCTGACTAAAATGTGCATAATAAACCTTTTCACGGTAATATGCACCATGTTTTGATGGGGCAAAATTGTTTCGAACATTCGTTGCCGTCTGCGACCCAGCGCTCGAACTTCACGCACGCGTCTGGAATGCGTATACGTGAAGATCGACTGAAATTCGAGCGCTTGGTCCCAGACGCTACGGCAATGAGTTTTCGAAATAAACAATATATTTTGCCCTGTCAAAAACATGGCACTTATTACCGTGAAAGGGTTTATTGTGCAGAACGTTTCTCAATTTTTAATACGCGTTAGTTAGCAAAATTGTGTACATGTATTGTAACCAAACACATAACTCTGTGAGTAGTATGGTAGATGCCGCATCCAGCGCATCTCCTATAAAAATGACTTTTTAACCAAATTCGTTGGGTAGTAGTAGGGGATTTTAACAAAGTCGCAAAACAGAGTATTTAGACGTGCCTTTTTTTAACCAAATTCGTTGGATAGTAGTAGGGAGGTTTTTCAGAAAATCTAACGCGCTTTTAAGAATAAACTAAAGACTTCACGTTTTTTCCCCTTTTTTCCCGTTTGTTATTGTCTAGGTATATATTGATTAGAGAGAATGGAACGACGATCTGCTACTAAACAATATTTATCAAAATGGACATTGGAAAAATTACAAGATTTTGTGAAAGAACATATACAATCCAGTAGATTTGGAGAAGTACCAATCCGTATATTTCCAAACAGCAAGGGTAAATTCAATAAACGCGTTTATTACGAATATGTGAAAAATTATTTAAAACAACATAAACCAAAGCCATTGTATAAATTCAATTTAGCCGAATTGAAAGAGCGTATAAATGTCGAAAATATAAATATACCTAGACACGGCGCGGGAAAAAAAGCGCAGTTGATAAAAAAAGACTACATCGACGCCGGCTATTAAAAGGTTTTACGGGCAAGAAGCAGAGTTGAGATTTAACCCACCGATTGACGGTGGAAGATGGTTGCGCGAACGAAGAATGACGGTTCCGCCGAATCACAGCAAAGAAAAAGATTTAAACATTTTTTCACAAGCGGTAAAACCAAAGATTATTGTCAAGTTACGCGAAGACTTGAAAGAATTTAACGCGTGCAAGTTTATGATATATATACGCATTAAATTACTTAAAGAAAGACAAGATGGCTCGGTCGATGAAGCCGAACCAAATTTTCATAACAATAAACAAATTGTATTATTAAATTTAGACAACATCGAAAATGTATTAAATAATGTTTTTTCGCAAATTGCTGAAGCTTTAGAAAAATATACGAGAGAGGGTAGCGGGTGGGAAATAGTTCGTGTCGTCGGTATGAACATTAGAATTAGCAAGTATCAACCTCTAAAAGGCGGTAGTTATATCGAGCTATGCGACTATGTAAAAAATGAAACGGCGTGCATCAACGTAAAAAACAACGACGGCAATTGTTTGCGATGGGCGCTGCGCAGCGCTCTTTTTCCAACTTGCAAAGATCCCCAAAGAACGCGCAAATACCCGACAAATGATGGTTTAAATTTTAACAATGTTGACGCTCCTACGCCGATTAATCAGATCAAGTTGGTAGAAAAACAAAACAATATAGCGATAATCGTTTTTGGTTGTGAGTCAAAAACGATACTAGTTTACAAACTTAGCGAACAACCCGCGAGACTAGATCGCATAAATTTACTATTAATTCATAAAGAAGCTAAATCTCACTACGTTTGGATTAAAGACGTGAATAAATTACTTTTTGATCAAACGAAACACCAACACCGCCAACATTTTTGTTTGAGATGTTTACAGGGTTTTTCGACAGAGGCGTTTCTCGAAAATCACGTAAAAATGTGCAAAGGTATAAACGACAGACCGACAAAAATCGTTTTGCCGGAAAAGCATAAAAACGACAAGTTAAAATTTATAAATTTTCATAAAAAGATGAAAGTTCCGTTCGTAATATACGCCGATTTTGAAAGCATTATTAAAAAGATTGTCGATGAAAACTCTACCAACACTAAAAAACTGCAAGAACACGTCGTTTGCGGTTATTCGTACGTCGTCGTGCGATGCGATGGTGTGACTAGCGCTCTCGCTACGTATAGGGGAGAAGATGCGGCCGAACATTTTTTAAATGAATTAGAAAAAGAAACAAAAACAATCAACGCGATATTTAAAAACATTAAAGAAATAATAATGACCGAAGAGGATGAAGAAGATTTTAAAAACGCTAAACAATGTTGGATATGCGAAAAGACATTTTATGAAACTGCCGACGACAAATTTAAACGAGTACGCGATCATTGTCACATTACCGGAAAGTATAGAGGGTCGGCTCACAATTGTTGTAATTTAAGACTCAGTTTAAAACCGGAGAAAACTTTTATTCCGGTCGTATTTCATAATTTGCGAGGTTACGACTCTCATCTCATTATGCAAGCCGCCGGTCGTTGCAAAGGAAATTTAACGTGTATCGCAAACAATATCGAAAAGTATATTTCTTTTAGTATTAATCAACTACGATTTATAGACAGCGCTCAATTTTTATTGGCGTCGTTGGATAAACTCGTGAAATCAAACGATTCTTTTCCGATCACTAGCGAGTTTGAACCAGATTTAGAAAAATTTAATCTTGCTAAAAGCAAGGGTATTTATCCTTACGAGTACATGGATATTTTTGAAAATTTTTAACAAACTAAACTTCCTCCTCTTTTTACAGCAGTTTAAACAGCCGACACATTACCAAAGAACAATACGAGCACGCTAAAAACGTTTATAGCGAGTTTGATTGTAAAAACTTGGGCGATTATCACGATTTGTACGTGCGTACGGATACTTGCTTGTTGGCGGACGTGTTTGAAAACTTTCGCGCTACTTGTATACGAGAGTACGGTTTGGATCCGGCTAATTATTATACTAGTCCGGGTCTGAGTTGGGACGCCTTGTTAAAACATTCGAAACAAACTTTAGATTTGTTTACGGATATCGACATGCATTTGTTTATAGAAAAAGGTACGCGAGGAGGAACGTGTATGGCGAGTAAACGATACGCTAAAGCAAACAATAAATACTTGCTTGATTATGATAAAACGAAACCATCGAGTTACATTATGTATTTGGACGCGAACAATTTATACGGCTACGCGATGAGTCAACCTTTACCAACGGGTAATTTTAAATGGATGACTAGTAAACGAATTAAACGACTCGAGAAGCAAGGATTTAAAAACAATAAAGGATACATTTTAGAAGTTGATTTAGAATATCCCAAAGAATTACACGATTCTCACAACGCGTTTCCACTCGCGCCAGAGTCGTTAACGGTACCGAAAGACTGGATGAGCGAGTGTCAGCGTCAGTTGCTAAAAGATAAACCGGCTCCGAACGTTACGAAATTAGTTCCAAATTTATACGACAAAACTAACTACGTGATTCATTATCGTAATTTACAATTGTATTTACAACTCGGCGTTTTAGAATTTGACGAATCGTGTTGGATGAAATCGTACATTGATTTAAACACGAGATTAAGAAAAGACGCAAAGAGCGATTTTGAAAAAGATTTGTTTAAACTTATGAACAATTCAGTTTTTGGGAAAACGATGGAAAATGTACGAAATCGCATTAACGTGAATTTGAAGCGGATAAACGATGAAAAATCAGAAAATCAAATTCGCGCGCTCATCGCGAAACCAAATTTTGCCGAGGCTAGGATTTTCGATAACGAACTAGTAGCGATTCACATGAATAAAAAGCAACTCGCGCTCAACCGCCCCGTTTACGTAGGAATGAGTATACTGGATTTATCCAAGCATTTAATGTACGATTTTTATTACAATAATTTAAAAACAAACTACAAAAACGGGTGCGAGTTAATATACACGGATACGGATAGCTTGTTACTCGAAATTAAAACTAAAGACGTGTATAAAGATTTGTGTAAAAACAAATCTTTGTACGATTTTTCAAATTATGATAAACAACATTTTTTACATTTTGAAGCTAATGAAAAAGTGATCGGTAAAATGAAAGACGAGTGCGCGGGCGTAGTAATTTCTGAAGTTGTGTGTTTAAGACCAAAAATGTATTCGATACTTTTATCGAACGAAAAACAAATAAGAAAAGCTAAAGGAGTTAAAAAACAAGTTTTAGAACGACATATTAAACACGACCGATATAAACAAGTTTTATCGTTGAAAAATACTCTACATCACCCTATGAGTTTTATCAGGCACGAAAAACATAGATTATATACAACGCGAGTAAATAAAATATCGCTATCTCCTTTAGACACGAAGAAATATATTTTAGAAAACGGAATAGATACTTGTGCTTACGGTCAGTATAGTCTTAACGACTAAAGCCTATAATCGTTTAATCGGTGGATTTTCCGTATCTCGAGGAATAATTTGTAATTCTTCTCTTACAAAACTACGAGCGGGACCTCCTTCTAAAAAATACAATATTGGTTGATTCGCGGCTTTTACCGTGTTAGATATTCTATAAATGTTTATACTCCCTATAGGATCTGTGGCGCGGCGCTTAGAATCTTTTTCGGCTTCACCGGGAGCGTATAAATACCGGACTAAACTGTTGTTTGGGATTCTTTTTTCTTTTTTTACGCTTGCGCTTACAACTGGTGAGGCTGGATTTTGCTCGACGACGGGTAATTTAATCGCGTCTTTTGGTTTTAAATTAATTAGTCGCGTCGTATCGTTGTTTAACGCTTTTACGACCGACGGTAACCTTTTAACCCATTCTCTATTTCTCGTATCCGTCGCTATTTCTTTAGCGTATTGGTGAGAAAATAATCTTTCGCTCAAAGTTGTATTAAATCGCTCTACTATACCCTGCGCTCTATGATTACCCGCTTCGCCTCTTTGGATTTTTACGTTTTGTTTGCTCATTGTTACGTTGACGCTACTCATAAATTATTTTCCAGGATCAACTTTTATAATTTTAGGCCAAGTAAGCAAACTACGTTTATAAATTTTCTCAAACGCGTTACTTACTTGAGAGGCGGTTTTATCGGTTAAAGGTTCAGCTTCTTTATATCTACTGGCTTCGTCTACGACGGTTAACGCGTACTTGTACGTAATTTTACTCGTTCTTTTGCTCACTCCGCTACCGATCGTATCGTGCGGAAGAAACAATAGATCTGCTTGGTGAACCTTATTCGGTTTTTCAAACTTGCTGTTTGAACTAGTTGGTCTTGGAATATATTTAGGAAAGGGTAAATAAATTTGCCACAGCGCTTGCTTTTTTATCCATTGTCGAACAAATGTTTTATTTACTTTTGTTTCTTGAGCTAATTTATTAATCGCGTCGTGACCTTTGTAATATCCTTTCGGACTATAATAAACGTTTTGTAGCTTTCTCTCATCCATTTTTAATATTTATAAATATATTTTATTCAGAATTCACAATATTTTTTGGTAAAATTCCTTGTTGAACTAACCACATTTGCGTCATCGAACCCGCGGCAATGGTCGTAGTGAGTTTTAACCCGTCTTTTATATCCAATTTTCCTAAATCGGCTGGTTTTATTTTAAATATTTTTTCACCGAGCATGCTGTATAAAACGACGAGAATTGTTACAACGGCGCTGTGATAAGCTGAATTGGCGATTCCTTTCGTGTCCATATTTATATTCATTAAATATAATAATTTTTAGTTTTTGCTATTCCATTTCTAAAACGTCGAGTTCTCTCGTTGGTGATGCAACTTTGCTATCTGGTAAAGGTTTAGGCTTTTCGTTAGAGACGGTAGGTTTAGGCTTTTCGTTAGAGACGGTGGGTTTACTTAAAAAGTAGTAAGCGCCTAAACCTCCAACGAACAAAGCAATAGCGATATAGTAGTAGTTGTTGGAGCTTGTTGTTTCGCTCGTTGATGTTTGTAACGTTGCGCTTTTCGTTGGTGCGTGTTGAGTTTTAGTTGCACCTTTTTTTAATTCTTGTTTTTTCTTGTTATTAAGTTCGGCGAGTTGTTTACCAGCTGCGACTCTGTTTGGATTGTTTTCTTTTTTAGTTGGTGTTTTCGTTACCGTCAACGGTACAGCTTGCGGTTGTTCCGGTTGTGCATTCGTTTCCATCGCTTTTATTATCTATACAAGATTATTATTTTCTTTTTAAATGTTTTACCGTAATAAGAGTTGCACTGAGCGGCGCTACTAACATACCGTACTTGTAGTATATTTCGCATGCTACGGTACTAAGCATGCTCGAAATGAATGGATCTTTTTCTAAATCTGTAATTAATTTACCTTCATTATCAATTTCAAAACCATAACCGTATAAATCAACGCGATTTAAACCGAGTCCTAATAATTTAACGTATAACGTTAGAATGGCGCTACCTAAACTTTGCGTTATATCACGACCTAATTTGGTTTCGTATTGCGTGTGTAATGCATCACGCTCTTCCGTAGATAATGATTCAATATCGTTAACGCTGTACTCTTTACCAAAAAACTTTTTAGAATCTCCTCCCGCTACAACCGATAAAAGACGTTTATCTCGTAGCTTTTGTTTTAACAGCAGCGCGTCGTCACTTATATTAACATCTGTAGACGTAGAGTGTAGCATAGATGGATTTTCGTTTAATAGTTTATGAACCTCTTCCATTTATTATAAGTGTTTGTAGAAAAAATTAGTAAAATTAACAAGTATTTGTTAGTCGTTGCTAACGACCTATGGGTAATTACTAACAACTTACTAACGACCTATGGGTAATTACTAACGACCTATGGGTAATTGCTAACGACCTACTAACAACAACTTAGTCACGTATCTCATAACCGGTAGGTTGATCAGTTTTTAAAATCAATTTGCGATGTAAAATTCGTTTTAGTTGTTCGCGCGCTTGCTCTCGTAACTCAGCCGTTGGTATAACATCGTTTTCTCGAAGACAATTTTCAAACGAATCTCTATCTTTACAATAAAACAAACACACCCATTTGAGTTGCTCTCTAAAATCTTTTAATACGCTATTATATTTTTGAGAAATAATCCAACAGCTGTGTTTAACATGCCTACCGCTAAAAGCTAATTAAGTAATCATACATTTATTGTTTTCGTCGTATTTTTTATAATGTAACTGTTTATTTGCGCTGCAATCGTCGATGATAAACAACGTTTCGTTTCCTTTGAGTATATTACTATATATTTCTATCGCTTTGTTTAATGTGTAATCTTTTAAATCATCAACGAGCACTCGCTCGTTGTTCCAAATCCATTTTCTATTTTGATACGCGTCATTGTTTCCGATGGTAGGGCATAATATAACGATATTTTCGAAATGTTTTAAATATTCTTTTTGTAACAAGTTTAAAACAAATTCAGTTTTTCCGCATCCCGTTTGTCCGCAAATTAACGCGGCGTGTGGATATTTAGGTAACATTTTCTTTTAATATTAGTATTAATAATCGACAGATTCAAAACGCCCGTTTCTTATATTTAGTTGCGCGTCCATGATAATAAAAGTATACATGTTTAGTTCACCCGCGGCTTCCGCTTCTTTTTCAATTTGAATGGTAATTCCTTCGCTCAAGTTTTGTATTCGTCTTCCGCTTCCGTGTAATTTATTGTCGGTGCTAGTTCTTAAATCTAAAAATAAACCGTATCGATTTAGTAAATAATTTGCTGGTTTGACGTGAGATAAATTTAGAGCTTGTACGACTTGTATAGCGTGTTGTTGTTTCGAATCGCCGAAATATTTTGAAATCTCTTCCCAATGTTGATACCTTTTCATTCCGTGCGCGTAGAGTTGATTGGGAACGCCTTCGATGGTAATTGAAACTTTGTCAATTTTCGGATTATAAAATGTATTGCTTTCTTTCGCGGTGGGTTCTCTGAATAAAAACAATATTCCTTACATACTTTTTGCCGGGGTATTTAAATTTATATTCCACGTCGTATCGCGTTTGTTTAACGGAGTCACGCTCTGTCTCAGTACGCGATCAAACAATATACTCAACCGGTTACTGTATTGATTTTTAATCATTCGAGCGAGTTCCGGCATATGAACGAGCTATTTCTAAAGAAATTCCGCTTATGATATATTTCGCGTCATCGTCGGTGCTTTTAATCACGTTAGAAAATTTATTAAACACGAGGTCGTAAGTCAATCGATCTCTGATGCCCGATTGGTAGTAGGGTTGATGATCGGTCAACAATTCAAAATCCAGCGGAATGTAATATCTATTTTTATAAGTGTCCGCGATGGCTTTATCTTTTCCTCCGTTACCCGCGATATCTTTATCGCTAGCGTCTATTCTTAATTTAGTTATGTTAAAATTTTCGATTCCTTGATACGCTAAATTTTCGCGTTGATCTTTGGTCAACCATTCGTCCTTGTAACAATTGAACACATCCGCATCGTCTAATGAAAATATTTCATTTCCTTCCATTTTAATAATTATATGTTTTACGATGGCTCTGCCAATGTTTTGTAGCAACGTTCTATTTTCATCATCCGCGCTAACGAGTTCTATATTGAAAGCTAATCGCGACGTATTAGGGACGATGACGTCGTTTACTCCTAAATTTGGAAAACGAACCGTCAACAATTGATTTTCGTTAATGGTGCTCGGATTGTTTGTAATGACGACTTTTTGACGCATACCTTTTACACCTCTAGGTTCTCGTAATCTTCTGTATTGACCGATCAAAGAAAGCCAGCTCAACAAATGTAAACAAACAAGCTAATAACTGGAGTACTACCGGAGTATCGTTCAAACAGCAGATGGACGAATATCGAGCCAAGCAAACGACGAAGTTCAAAGACAGACCCTCAAAGAGTGTAACTCTGTTAGGTGATTCCATGGTTAAGCGAATTCAAGGACATAAGCTTAGCCAATCAAAATCAGTAACAGTCATCTCACGACCAGGAGCTAAAATTGAAGACCTCTCAAACATGATTATAGATGGGTCTGTCCTACTCCAGACAACTGAGCTGATTGTCCACGTGGGCACGAACCTACACCCGTGATGACGCTGAAACAATCTCCAATAAACTGGAATTGCTGTGTGAAATGGCGCAGCAAAAATTTACCATTAATGACATCACCATATCATCAATAATACATAGAAGCACGGAGAACAAAAGAGAGCATAACAAAGTTGTTTCTGCAAACAACCTTATCCGACAGATCTGCTGTGTACATAGCTGGAAATATATCGACAATGATAACATCAATCAACGACTTCTAGCGTATGATGGACCGCGTTCACACTTGATCCGGCAAGGGCGATCAAAGGAGGATCAGATCCTGCAAGGGCGATCAAAGGGCGATCAACAGCTAGTGTGAACGCAAGAGCGATCAGGATCTGATCCTCCTTTTTGATCCCCCTTTATTGCGGGATCAAAGGAGGATCTGATCCTGCAAGGTGGATCAAAAACGTAGTGTGAACGCAACGCAGGATCAGACCCCGCAATTTGACCCACCGACTTCCGGTCTAATCAAACAGACTGGAGCGCGAGTTGAAAAAAATAAACCGCGAAAGCTTGTAAACAACCAGTGTTGGTTATGCAATGAGAGCGTCCCTTATTACACTGGTTCCAACACGTAACACAGCATTTCTGTGCACAAAAGAACATTACACGATTTGAATGGTACTTGGCATTTGCATCCCTGTTCTGCATGCAACAACCGTGCGTGACGAACCACATGCTTCGACCATTTCTACCTCTATGCATCGACCAGTTTCCTTCTCATCAGGCTTTCGTGTTTTTTATCATAATACCACGGTTTTCATTAGTATTTGAAAATCATTTTGTATATCCATATTTTGTATTTTCTTGTCGCAGTATTATAGTACACTTAAGGTTTAGTGTTGTTGGTGGTTGTTTACGTTATTTCTTGTACGACATGGCCGAAGCTGCTGCTGTTGTACGGGGTCGAATGCCTGCGTGTGCGCACAATCAATGACCTTGCTCAGTTGACCTGTCACACGAGCAGTGTGGAACTTCCGTTGAACCGACGGTCGGGCTAGGGGGATCAATGCACGATCAGACTCAAGTGTGAACGCGTCCGCGATCAGTTTGATCGCCCTTGCAGGATCTGATCCTCCGTTGATCGCCCTTGCCGGATCTAGTGTGAACGCGGCCATGGAGTCCATCTTAGTCGGGTCGGCATCACAGTGCTCGCTCGTAATTTTATCAGACATCTGCGAGGTCTACCATCAGTCATAAACACCCCCAAAAACGTGTCCGCGAAAAGTGATGACGGACCTATGTGCTGCTCTCCTCCCTCTCTTCAATCCCATAGGACTTCATCCGTAATCCAAGACAGAGACGGCCAACCACCTTCCACCTGTGCCAAGACTGCCAGCATCAGACTCCCTCCCCATGGTGGCAGTAGCATTCCTGTACCCAGAAATCGGGATTTTCGTCATCAGGACTGGAAAACACGGAAAAGGCCACTGACCCCGAGCCAACAGGTGCAATCCCTCCCCCTCATGGTTCCTCGCCGTCAACTCCCCTCTCAGGAAACAGAGTGGCTTCAGTACCAAAGAACGAAACAACTCAATCGAATGAGGTAAACAACGACCATGATCCTCTATCAGTTCTAGATGGCAAACATGGACTGAAATTGGCTCACTTAAATATCAGAACTCTGCCTGGTAACTTTGATCAAGTTAAAATAATGTTACATAATCATCCGATTGATGTAATTGCATTTTCTGAAACCCGACTTGATGAGGTCATCTCTGATTTAGAGATTGCTGTAGATAATTACCACATCTATAGGAAAGACCGAAATAGGAATGGAGGTGGTGTGTTACTGTATGTTAACAATGCTAATTGTTACCATAAGATTAGAGAAGACCTCATGATAGATCGGTTAGAACTTGTAGTTATTGAATTGACCCAGGGAAAATCTAAACCTGTCATTGTTCTAACATGGTACAGGCCTCCAAATTCCAACATGGATTTATTCGATGACATAGAACACATTCTTAGTATCGTTGAAGATGAAAATAAAGATTTGATCTTTTTGGGTGATCTTAACTGTGATCTTATAAGCTCTAATCCCTCTTGCTACACTAAGAGACTTGTAGATATATGCGAAGATGCCCACCTTGAGCAAGTGATAAATGAACCTACCAGAGTAGTGGAATATTCATCGACACTTATCGATGTGCTATTCACTACAAACAAGTTGAAAATTACTAACAGCGGAGTAATCCATGTTGGACTTAGTGACCACTCTCTGATATACGCCACTTGGGGAAGAACTAATACAAAGGCGGGTGGCCACACTTATAAGGCATCCAGATCATATGGCAAGTTGGTTGAGGAACACTTCCATGATATTGCCAATGTAAAATGGAACTATATATTAGATACGAGTAACATTGATGCATCGCTTGACGTTTTTGAGACACTCTTTCTTAGTGTTTGCGATAAACATGCTCCTTGCAAAAAGCGTAAAGTGAGGCAAACCCTTTCTCCCTGGTTAAATCAAGATATATTTGATCTAATTCACAAAAGAGATCACTCAAAAAAGATGGCCATCACTTTAAAACGTGATGACAGCTGGAAAACATATAAGACGCTGCGCAACCAGGTTAATGCCAACATTAAACAAGCTAAGAAAGAGTATTTCAAACAAGCCATCAGGTCAAGCAACAACGACAGTGGAAAGGTATGGAAGCATCTCAAGCAACTTATCCCTAGTAAAAGTAAAACATGTGCAATAAGTAGTATCCGCATTAACGGCGGAGATGTTTCTGAGCCTGAAATTATTGCTGACGTGCTTAATGATTATTTTGCAAGTATTGGACCCAAACTTGCTAAACAAATATCTGTTTGCACTGAATCGTCCAGCAATGATCTTGGCAATGCTACAGTCTCAAATGGATACTTCCACCTTGAACCTGTAGGTGAGGATTTTGTATTGAAGTACCTTCAGGGACTTGCCTCTACCAAAGCCACAGGACATGACAGTTGTCCTGCTAGGCTTATTAAAATAGCCGCCCCTGTCATTGCTGGCCCATTGACGTACCTCATTAATTTATCACTGAACACAGGCGTATTTCCACAAAGCTGGAAGAAAGCAAGAGTCACCCCAATACACAAAGGGGGTGACATTAAGGAGCCAAGTAATTTCAGACCCATATCAGTTCTTCCCATTTTCTCAAAAATCCTGGAAAGAGCAGTCTTCGAACAGCTGTATAATTACATGAACTCGAACCAGCTGCTAAATACAAACCAATCAAGATTCCGACCGTTACATTCAACCTCTACGGCTCTGATTAACATCACTGATGACTGGCTCAGTAGCTTTGATCATGGTGAATTGGTTGGTGTGGTCATGCTTGAAATTAAGAAAGCATTTGACACTGTTGACCTAGATATATTGATTCAGAAACTCAAGCATTATGGTGTCGATGATAAAGGGATAAACTGGTTTAACAGTTACTTAAAGGGTCGTTTCCACTTTACTACAATTAATGGTAAGAACTCGAGCTTTCGTCCAGTAAGCTGTGGAATACCTCAAGGATCGATTATTGGCCCACTTATGTTCATTATTTACATTAATGACCTACCACTACATGTATCTCATTGTAAGGTCAGTATGTACGCTGATGACACTGCTCTTTACTATCCCAGCAAAAATGTGTCTGATCTCATAGAGAAAATTAACGAAGATATGACCGGTGTCAAGGAATGGCTCAAACGAAATAAACTGAGTCTCAATGTTGAGAAAACATAATTTATTTTGCTGGGTACAAGGTCAAAGCTGCGCAATATACATGATGACACAATCACCGTAACGATCAATGGGACCCCACTCAAACGCGTACATACTTGCAAACACCTCGGAGTTATTGTAGATGAAAACCTAACTTGGCGCAACCACATTGATCATGTACGAAGAAAGGCTCTAGCTGGAGTGCATGTTATCAAGAAGGTAAAACAAATAATCCCTCAGACTACTACTAAACTGCTGTACAATGCCATTAGTTTCCTCACACTTTGATTATTGTGATGTTGTGTGGGGAAACTGTGGTGCAACACTTCAAACAAAACTGCAAAAATTACAAAACAAAAGCGCCCGTATGATAACCAATGCACACTGGAGTGTTCCTAGCAGTGTTAATTTAGATGAGCTAAAGTGGGCCCCACTCGAGGAAAAAAGACGTAAACATGATGCAATTATGATGTTTAAAATTGTAAACAATCTTGCGCCAATGTACCTAAAAAATAAATTTAAGTACCCTAATACTGGTTATGACCTCAGACGAAGCCTTTCATTGTCTACTCCAATGCCCAAAACAGATTCCCTTAAACGGAGCTTCTGTTACAGAGGTGCCATGACGTGGAATTCGCTGAATAACGACATACAGAATGCAAACAGCGTTAACCGCTTCAAATGCAAGCTGAAGGCCAGAAATGTTTAATGTTTTACGAGACTGCGTTGCCTCATGTCAGCCTGTTGTTTTTAAAACCTTAATTTGTGATTTTAATTCAATCGTTTTAATTTAAATTATTGTTTTGCTTTTAAATGTGTAAATCTTTTTATTTCAAGCTGTTATATTTTTTACCCCTTTTGTATGTTTTTACCCATTAGGTTTACCCTGTATATAATCCTTATAATCTCACAATTTTTATTTGTTTCTAAAAATGTTTACATCGTTTTATTTTAAGTTGTTGTATATTTCTACTCTTTCGTATGTTTTTATTCATTTTAAATTTACCTTTATATAGGGGCCTATAATCCTTATCATCTCACTTGTTTTACTCTTACTTTTAAGCAGGCCTATATTTGTTACTTTCGTATTTTTTTATTTTTTTTATTCTTAAATTACTTGTAATTTTTCATTTTTTATACATAATATATATGTCCGATTCTTGTTGTTGCTCTTTAAAATACTTTTTATTATTTATATTGTATAATTTATGTTTACAAGGTTTTAATCACGGCCCCTTGAAAAACAGCCCCTGGCTGAATGGGCTTACCGTGTATAAATAAGAGTAAATAATAATAAATAAATAAATCCAACACATCTCCGTACGTATTATTAGCCATATTTTATAGTAATAAATATAATAATTGTTTATCTTTTTAAAAATAAAATGGTGTCTATAGCGATGATGGTCGGAGGCGCGATAGTCAACGCGTTAGCGTTTACCGGTAGCAATTTTTTGTTCAGCGGAGGTGGTACAGAAGAACAAAAAAGACACGATTTAGCGATGGAACAACTTTCGAAAGCTAGAGACGAATTTAGTAAAAAGCGTTTAAAATATCTAGATTATTTAAACGAATAAATACAAAAAGAATCGAGCGCAGTAAGAACATTCAACAGCATCGATGAAGCGATGAACGAATATTTTAACATATCCGGTACGCGAATAAATTTACCCAAAGATTTATACGACAAACCACAACTAGAAGATTTTTACGTTCCTAGCGAAGATCAAAAAACGCGTGAAATTGTATTTATCGTATTAGGAATGAGTATTGTTGGTTACGTGAGTTATAGATTATTAAAATAAAAGTAATTATAAAATGGCGGAAGGGGGTCGCGAACTTATGGAATTGGATCCGTTATTACAAAATCTTGATGAAGAGGAAGATGAATATTACGAAGAGTATGACTTTGAACATATTGATGAAACTTTAGAAAGATTAGAACTTGAAAGAACTGAAAGTCAAAAAAATTTAAATGAAGAAATAGCAAAAAGAAAAGAGCAAGTTGTTGAACCTTTATATTTAACAACCGATGATTTTTATGAAAGTATATGTAAAAGAAACGCTATAAAAGACTATATTAGTTTTGAAGAAAAATCAGATGAAAAAGGAAAAAGTGTACTCTATTTTAAAAAAGGTGAAAAAGAAATACGTTTAACTAAAAAAAAAAGGAGTTGGATTTTATTCGTTAAGTACACTCAAAAGCCATGGTTTAACTATAAATGATTTTTTGCCATTTGGAGAAACAGAATCAGCTATAATAAATGTTATAGAAGAAGCAGAAAAACCAATAGAGCCAACCGCTCAAACGGGCAGCGGTAGAAGATTACCCTCTATACCGATGCAACTCGTAGAAAAATCGGAACAAGTACAAGAAGCTATCGAAATGGTGGTAATGACTCTTTCGAGAGATCAAGATGTCCAAACGGAACTTAACATTCCTTTGCGAGAAATAGAAGCGCTCAATAACATTTTGACTACAAATCGAGGTGAACAATTGGATCTTTTAACTAAATTAAAAGTAGTCAACCAAAGAATCAACGATGTGGAAGAAGTAGTTTCTGACGCTAACGAAAGAGAATTCGATATGAACATCCAGTATAAACGAGAATTGAAAACCCAAAAAGATTACAAACAAGTTTTGATTGAACAAATTGATGCGCAGGACTACGTTCTTCGTAGTCAAATCAATAGAATTAAATAAACGTTTCAAAAAATGTTAGAAAGAGACGTTACGTTGGGAGATAAAATTAAAACTTTATTTAGAGAACAAGGTATAACGATCGTTAGTATATTAACAGCTTTTAGTATGACTATCGCTTTTATTATTAAATCGTTTACTGGCACTGTAAGTTCAGTTATTCCCAAACCCACACCCACGCCAGAACCGCCCGCACCACCCACGCCAGAACCGCCCGCACCAAAACCCACTCCACCCGAACCGAGTGGGGGCGTAAAAGAGTGGATACAAAAAACATTAAAAAATTTAGCGAATGTATTATCTAAACTAGGTGCAAAAGCTTTAGCCGCTTTACCGGCTATTATAGGTAGTATAGTAAGTTGGTTATTTAAAACAGCTTCTAACGTGGTTATGTGGGCGGCGGAACATTTATGGTTAGCGCTAAGTGGGGTTGGAGTACTAGTTTTAACATATATGCAGAAACGCTAAAATAACAATTCGTAAATCATAACGCCGAGTCCGGTTAAAACGGTGAAACCAATAATTAAAGCAGTTTTTTTCTTCTTTATGGTTGTCGCTCGATTCTTCTAACGGGTCTTCTGTTAGCGAGACAGATTCTTGCACAGCCTCGGCAAAGCTGTCTTTATGTTTAGCGATCAATGGCGTTGTTGTTGATTGTAAAGGTAAAATAGGAGCAACAACGGGTTCTGAATTTGTATCTAAATTTAAACCTAGAGATAAATTGCTCGTCGCGATTAATATATTATTATTGTATCCCGCGTACGTGCACATTCGTAAATTCATATCGCTCGGCATCATGTATAAATTTTCTCCGAGACAAAAGTTTAATTGAGAACGAGCGTTTTGTAAAACATCTTGATATCGTTGAATACTGGATTGTAAATCGACCGGAGAATCAATCTCAGCATTTACTATATTTATAAATTCGCGCTGAGCGTCTAAACCGCCGCTGGATGCGAGAAATCCACTTTTAACTCGCGCTTGAGCTCCCAATAACGCGTAAACGTATGTTCTTATAGAGTCGTTTATGCGTTGCGTGCCGACATCCGTAAAACCTCGCGCTAACTTTAAGGATAATATAAACTTTGTCCACGCCGTTTCAACGCGCGGTGATTGAGAAATGTATTCGACGACGTACGAACCGCCGATATCATTATCGCTATTTACTCAATTTAAATCGACGTTTTCTACATCAAAATCCATCCTTTTCTCACGCCGATGTTGTAAATTTGAATTGTCATAGTTTTTCCCCGGCACCGGAATGTAACCGTAAATGTTTCGATAATAAGCCGTTCCCAATCCGTTTGAATTTAAATCTACTCGTTGTTTCCAATCGTCGTTAATCGCTAAATGAAATTCGCTACATAGTCTATTGTACGCGCTTACGTCTATATTGTTTGAAAACGCATCAAAAAAATTTGAAGAAGATGTAGGATAGCTCATTTCTTTGAACATTCGTCTAATTTGATAATATACGTGAAATCAAAAAAAAACTACCAATCATCGAGTTGCTATGATAAAAATGATCGTAACCCACGCCGCATCTCGTCGTAGCGCAATACGTCGTAAAATTTATTTGATTTTGATAAAATTTCAGCGGGTTAGAATACCAATCGTTTACGATATCGTTGCTGTCGACGTGAGGTAAATTATATTTTTGAAATACGTTAACGAACGTCGCGCTAAACGACTCTGTTTCGCTGACGTAAATTTTTAGACGCGTTAAATCGCTAGCGCTAAAAAAAGCAGGCGCCTTAAAATTTCCATATTGCTTGTACGGATACGTAAAATTACTCTCGAATGCTAATGGAAACGTCATTTTATGATATTAAAATTATAACTTTTTAATAATAAAATGTACCATACGTTCGAAATCGAAATCGGTAAAGAAGGCGGATCGGTTCAATTAGATAACGTTATCGATAATCGGCAACATGATCTCTCGATTATATTACACAGCGTAAACATTTGGGTGGGATATTACAACGTGCGTAAAAAAGAAAGAATACTCATTCGTACTGCGGGTGAGTCGGACGTTATTAAATTTATCGAGCCGGGACTTTACAACATTAACGAAATTATCGACGTTATAGTAAAAGACGTGCCTTGGATCACGTTTGTCATCGATAAAAAGACGGGCGTCTTTTTGCTAAATATAACTCAATCGAACAAGTCCGTTAAATTTACTAGCGGGTTGGCTAATTTACTGGGGTTTCACAACGAATTTCTAACCGCGGGAGAATACAGTAACAAAATCGACGTGCAACTTTTTAAAATGTTATACATTCATTGCGATCAAATTTCTACGACCGATAATTATTTCAACGGTAAACCCTGCACTATTTTAAACGCTTTTCCTTTGCAAGACGCGTCGTTCGGCGAAAGCATGTACATGGAATATAAAAATCCGTTGATGAAAAAATTACGAGTCGGCACTTTTAACGAGTTGACTTTTCGAGTTAGAGATAGCAAAAGCAGAGATATACATAATCACGGTTTCCCCATTATTTTAAATATAGAAATACTATAAATAATGGCGAGCATTTACGGACCCAGTCGCACGAGCGTTGTTGCCGCTACCGCTGGAGCTAGCGGTGAAATTTTACCGACGTTGACTAGCGAAATTTACGAACATCACGGATATCTAAACAGAGATGAAATTTTACATAGGGTAGTTTTAATTGAAAAAATTAACGTCATTCTCGGATGGCACGATACGTTTAAACAACCCTTTTTCTTGTTTACGGTCGCGCCGACGTACTGCAGTATTTTTGCGCAATTTATAAAAACCGATAGTTTCGCGACATACGCGTCGACTCGCGATTACGGTAGTAACATTTATTACAATCCTTCTCCGGAACGAGATGAGAAATTTCATTTGATCGATGATGAAACGCAACATTTAAAATACGAAATGTGTTTTAAAATGCGAAACGTTAGAAAAGTTTTTGCTGAGGCGATTTTTTTCGGCGCTCTAAATTCAAAAATCTGTTTCAATATTAAAATTAAAAGTTTACCGTTAAATTAAAATTAATACTATAATAAATATGGCGAGTATTTACGGACCTAGTCGAAGCGATAGTAACGACGTTGCCGCTAGCGCAGCCGGTAAATATAAAATTAACAACCCTCACACTATCGAAAAAAGTGGACATATAAATAATTTTGAAGAAGACGAAATATTATATACGTATGAAAATTTAATTACGTTCATGTGGTTTAGACGAAGGAGCTTGGGTTTTTACGTCGCTATACCTATAACTGATTGCGCAACTTACGTAAAAATAACTACTAATAATAACTCACGATGGTACGTTTTAAAACGCACAATTAACCCGAACGTATCATATTTTTTTATAGAAGATCTAAGTTTGGTTTATTTTGATGAGCACATAAAGCTTTTAGAATGCGGTCTTTGCTTAGAGATAGAACGCGCTTCCGTAAGTTTTGGTAAAACGGAACCGATAACGGTCGGTAATAAAATCTTTGCTCAATTTGTTGTTTTCGGCTCTCTAGATACAGGAATCTGTTATGATATGAAAATTAATAATATTCCATTAAATTAAAATCTTTTTCTATTAATAGAAACAATGAGCGCGCCTATAGAATCAACGAACGTGCTTTATCCGAATTTAACGGTTTTAACGAACGACTCTAACGCGGAGCGCGCTAAAACATTTCGATTGCAAAAAATCGACGATATTCAAAAAGAATTACGAATCGAAATAAACGAGCGCGAAGCCGTATATAAAAAATATAATAAAATCATCAACGCTTGTAACGTCGTAGAAACAATGGCTGAATTGGGGTGTATGGGAGCGGGGGCCGTCGGAATAGCCAGTATCGCCAGCGTCGTGGCGTCGCCCGTAGGATACGCTTTAGAAGGTTTAGCTTTAGGGTTGGGCGGCGCGGCTTTTGCTATCAGATACGCGAAAAATAAATTATATAAAAAAGCTAAAAAACACGACGAAATACGAGTTTTAGCATTGAGTAAACTCAACACTATCGAAAACCACGTTAGTAAAGCCATCGAAGACGGTTACATCAGTCAAGAAGAATTTGTGCTCGTATGCGAAGAGCGAAATAAATATTACAAAATGAAAGAAAAAATCCGTAATAAACTCGTTAAACCGACGACTTTACCGTCGAAAACGGAGGTTGAACCCGCCGATGTAAATGTAGAAAAAAAAATTCTTATAGAAAAACTTTTGAGTTTAAAGTAAGCGTAAATAAATTATATTATAATGATCAAAAACTCGCTTCGCGAGTAGCGGAGCGAGTAACGGATAAACCACCTCCGTACAATTTAAATTTTTAGTACAATGTTTATAATTTTTTCTAGATGTAAAAAAATAGTTTCTTTATCTATTTCATTTATACTAAACAACTCGCTAAAATATAAATCGATGTAATGCACGTTTAAAGCGAGTTGTTCTTTTATACTCGTTAAATCTTTATCTTTAACCCTTTCGATCCCACGGGCTCTAAAAAGAGCCTTTGTTGTGATACGCTTCCTTCCCGTGGACTCTAAAAGGTGCCGGGAATCGGCATGCCCTTGACGACCACGGCGACTTAAATCACCACCTGAAAATGCTTGAGTGGTTTTTGGGGTTGGCGCCCTCTATTGACAGGAATGAAGTGTATAAAAGTTTATGAAAAGAAAAGTGCGTCACTTTGCGGTTCCCGGTGCTAGCGTCCACTCGCTTCCACAACGGTCAGTTTAATTTAGTTGCAATCATGATGGAAACGGACATAAATGATGGCATTTTGGCTGAGATTTTGGCAGACAGTGGCTCAGAATCAGATGACGAAGTAACGGATGACGACAGCACATTAGAAGAACAAATTCCAGCGGAATTCGTTGAACTTGAAGAGGTAGGCCAAAATCACAGTAAAAATGAATAACTAATAACAGTTAACGTTACTCTTCCTAGCCAATGCAAATTAACGTAATTCACTTATTTTCCTAGGCTATAGCGTAAATAGCGTTACAACTGTTGGAGTTGAGTAATGTAAATTTAGAAAATGGATCCCTTTAATAGGATTGACCAAATCCCCACCCCCTGGACTGGGTCAAAAAAGTCAAGTGAAAATGTACAATTATTAGTAGTTTGTTGGGAATGTTGGGGTAATATTTGTATTCATTGAAACAGCAAGTTGATGTATAGATATAGCATAGAAATTTTAACATTTACCCATAGCCGGTCGTGCTGTTTAGCGTTAACAGGCTGAAAATGCACTCTTAGTCTCAAGCTTCCAAAAGAATAGCCTCGAAAGGCCCTCATAAGTCGTATTATGCAAGAAGTTGGGGGAATTCACATTCACAATCCCACATTAAAACGAAAATTTATCGACAACGAGTTTTGGAGAGTGGATGGAATCTGCCATATTTTTTTTCTCAGCACAATATTCATTTTGCGCATGACCCCCTGTGGCCTGTGCACATGCAGCATTGAGATATTGTATTTACAAAGGACCGAGATTAATCCTCCTTTGCCTTGTTTTTCTGTTGCAGCCTACCTACCAAGGTGACAGCCGACCGAGATCAAGGAGGACGACAGGAAAGTTAGATTTCCGATCCGGTTGGGAACGACGAGACCATTACGAGTGTGGGACTGTGCAGTTCAATGGAAATTCTGGCCCCACCGGCGACTTTGCCACACTGTCGGCAGTGGAGATCTTCAAGCTGTATTTTTGTCAACTCGTGTGGGATATGCTCGTCGATGAGACTAATCGCTATGCGCAGCAAACAATAGACTCAAATCCTGGTCAACAATTCTCCTGGCACCCAACCAACATTCCAGAAATGATGGCATTTGTGGCACTTCTCATTGCTATGGGCATAAACAAATCCTCTCAATACAAGATGTACTGGTCAACATCTGAAGTTCTTCGCATCCCATTCTACCCGTCGATCATGTCCCGAAATCGGTTCAGTTCAATTATTCGGTTTCTCCACATCTCAAATAACCAAATTCCTCGTAGAGCCTTTGCTAAACGGGACAAACTTTCCAAAGTTCGGCCCTTGATAGAAGTCCTCGTCCCGAAGTTTCTCAACCTGTATAACCCTGCGCAGAATCTGTCTCCAGATGAGAGTATGTTGAAATTCAAGGGACGCTTAAGTTTTGTTCAGTACATGCCTAAAAAACCTATCAAACGGGGTATTAAAGCATTCTCCCTGAACGAGTCCAAAACAGGATACACGTGTGCTTGGAAACTGTACACAGGAGCCGACGACACCGAAACTGTTTATGATGCAGACGTACATGTAGATACCAAGTCAGACTGCCATCCACCAAACCTAACAGTTGCAGGAAAAGTCGTCATTGAACTGGTCCATGGACTTGAGAATAAGGGACATGTAATATATTGTGATAATTACTATACTAGCCCAGCTCTTTTAGCTAAACTTGCTAAACTAGGATTCAGATGTTGTGGAACTGTTCGTTACACTACACGGGGAATACCCCAGGCAGCAAACCCAAAAAACCATAAAATGAAGAAAGGAGATGACCCATTTTTGGGGGGTGAAAGGTGGGCAATTGCACCCGATACTCCAAATTTGTGTCAGTAGATAACGTCTCAAAAGGATCAATTTCATCTTGCTATTAACAAGCACAGATTATAATCTGGTAGTCTGGATTACAATTGGTGTCGTTTTAAGTGAGTGGCACATGCATATCGCGTAGCATGCAGCAATGGCACGCTTAATTCACACGGACGTCACAGTACAGGTTGGTTGACGGGTTGTCGACGATCGTTTCATGAATAATCAAATTGTTTCTGTATAATCGTGTAACAGTCGTAACAACGTTCTAATTAGGCTATAACTATTTTATGTTCTTCTTTAAATTAAATGTTAACGACGAAAATATTTAAGATAAAATAGTCACGGGGCTGGCCAATCGCGACGCGGGAACTTTTCCTCCCTGATTCTTTCTATTTTTTCTAACGTTAGTTAATGTTATTGTTATGTTTTTAGCAATTGATTTTTGGAGTCATTGGATCACCTTTCGTACACTAACGTTACATGTAATTATTAACGTTATATCAGACATCGCTGAATGGTAAGTTTGACATTTTAATGATTATGGGCCTAGGCCTATTAGCCTATCCTCAATTTACCCTAAATGACGCACCTAAGGATATAATCAACTGGACGGTAATTTACACATGAAATTAGCAGTTTGGTGTTTCAGTTTGTTTCAGTGAATGATTCTCTTGTAAAATGCTGAATTTCAATGCATGATCATACGCGTGGACGTCTTGAGTGCCGTTTTTTTGAGACGCACAGAATTGTGGTCATCAGAAAATTGATGTTGGTATAAATAATGACTCACCCCAAACTGTTAAAGTTGATGGGGGCACAGAAAATGTACCCAAGAAGAAAAACAGTTGAAATCATGTTTCATCTTCTTCCAGATGGTTGTAAAATTGTTTTTAATCTTGAAAATATTGTTCTAGATTTTTAAAATAAAATGGTATAATTTGGAGAAGCTCTCAAAACTTTTAATCAATATTCTTGAAAGACAAATAAAATGGAAGGTGGTTAAATTTCTTGCAAAAAGTACTTTAAAACTTTGAAATGTGTAAAATTACTGTTAACATTTTGTCAAATAAAAGATTTCTTTTCATAAACCATGATATTAATGTTTCATTTTCTCAATAATTTTCCACTACCGTCGAAATAAACACCAACGAATTAAGTAGTCTTCGTTCGCTTCGTCTACAAGGAATGTGTCCAATTTGAGGATCAATATTTCTTAAAAAAATCATTGCAAATGCAAAGCATTCATATATTTTGGTTTCCACAGACAACAGCTTGTTGACGGCATAGAACAATAAAATCACAGATGTTCGTGGAAAAAAAATTGAGGTCATGTAAATCTCTTACTATTTGTATCTAGTAAAATCAGTGGTTAAACAACTTTTTCCACTTTCACAAGCACTAACTTTCCAGTAAACCATACAATTTCACTATAATTTTATTTCTGTAACAAGCACGACTTAGATAAGTTTATGCAACCAGTAATACGCCATAGTTTTGTAAGTTTTCCGAGAAATGCTAAGCCAAAGGTAGGTGCGTCATTTAACGAGTGCGGCAAATTACGTACATGGACGATATATAATCAACTGGACGGTAACTTACAAATGAAATTAGCAGTTTGGTGTTTCAGTTTGTTTCAGTGAAGGATTCGCTTGTAAAATGCTGAATTTCAATGCATGATCATATGCGTGGATGTCTTGAGCGCCGTTTTTTGAGACACACAGAATTGTGGTCATCAAAAAATTGATGTTGGTATAATGACTCACCCCAAACTGTTAAAGTTGATGGGGGCACAGAAAATGTACCCAAGAAGAAAAACAGTTGAATCATGTTTCATCCTATTCCAGATGGTTGTAAAATTGTTTTTAATCTTGAAAATATTGTTCTAGATTTTTAAAATAAAATGGTATAATTTGGAGAAGCTCTGAAAACTGTTATTTTAATCAATATTCTTGAAAGACCAATAAAATGGAAGGTGGTTAAAACTTTTGCAAAAAGTACTTTAAAACTTTGAAATGTGTAAAAATTATGTTAACATTTTGTCAAATAAATGATTTCTTTTCATAACCATGATATTAATGTTTCATTTTCTCAATAATTTTCCACTGCCGACGAGATAAACACCAACGAATTAAGTAGTCTTCTTTCGCTTCTTCTATAAGGAATGTGTCCATTTTGAGGATCAGTATTTCTTTAAAAAGTTATTTATATATTTTTTCTCACACTTACAATTGTTCTTACAGATGCCTAACCGTAAACTTCCCAAACAATTTACTTTACATAAGATACAAAATTTGCAGCGGGGCGAGGGTAGCCACTTTCACACCAAGGAGGTGTTACTTGCCGATGTATATCAGCCAACTAGTCAACATGCAACATCCTCACAGGTAAGATTGTACATTTATATGTCATGTACCCCGCTAGTTTTTACCAGAAACTTTGGAAAGTTTGTGGGGGAGGGGGTAGTTGCAAAAGCTTGAGGGACGTAGGGTAGTCATGAAATCTAGAGAGGGGTACATGTAGTTGCGAAAGGTCCAGAGGGGGTAGCGAAAGCTTGAGGGTGGTATGATTGTTTATATACATTGTATATTATCAGAAGTCTGTTATCTACATGAAGTGTGCCACTCATCTACTAACCTAGTCCACAGCATAGTACTCCATTCTGCAGCCTCAAATGGGGACCTATTTGTTTCAAAACTCTGAATGGGGGGGCACCCGGGGTGGGGGCACAGACCTCGGCTGGGGCACGTGTCCCCCCATAGTTACGCCACTGCACGCATTGGGAGTACAATGCCATGGTGACTGTGGGTTATAGCAGGGTGGCACACTTCTTGTAAGTAATAGACTTCTGATATATGAGTCTTTTTTTTAAAGGAATTTAAAGGTACAAAATTTGAGCTCGTTCCCCAGTCAAGAAAAACACTTTTGACTAACCTCACAATTTCATAAAAAATTTCCTTGTAAAAGGGATTACTCACCAATTTTAAGTTTAAAATGCCCTACTGTAAAAATGTCAACTAGATGGACAAGTTATGTATGTTGAATAACAGTGCTCAGTCCTTTTTTGTTTTGAAGAAAGTCATCTCCGTATTAATATTTAATGTGTACCATGTGTGAACAAAGGGTACCATGTGTGAACCAAATGTAACTCATCTCTTGCACATATGTCGGACCAAGATTTTGTTTTTATTCATAATTTTGTACTTCATTTAACATTCATAAATGCCCAAGACAGTTTAGACAATCTGATTGGACAAAACATAACCACATGGGGTGTGTATTAACAGACGGTAAAGACACGGTATATCAAAATCAGAGCAACGTGTATGTGCCAGCTGTTTGCCGTGCCAGCTGTTTGCCAGCCATTCTATTAAGCCTGCGTGCGACGTGTGTTCCCTTATTGTTAAGTCATGTATTAACACTGGTTAATATGTTTATTATTCATTATTTTTATAAAGGTCAATGCAGTACATGGGCAAACAAATGTTGAGCCATCCAAGCAAGAATGTTTATCCAACTCCCGCAGCCACACAGCAAGAAAGTTACAGGAATGTAGCAGCTGGCAAGACAAACATATATTATTTGATGATGCCTTTTTTGAGAGTCAAATACCTGTGAAAAATGCTTGCTGTGTCTGCCAAGATACCGAGGGTGAAGTTATCCGGTGCCTTGATTGTGGACCAAATATTATTCGTTGCTTGCATTGTACTTTGTGTTTTCACACATCAAACAACATGCTTCACAAGCCCGAGATAATGTTGGTAAGAATTACATTTTTATGTTATGCCCCTACTGTGTAATTGTCCCAACTAAGTTGTCCCCTTCTATACATGTAGTTGGGAAGGCCCAATTTTGTTTGGACAATTCACACAGTTGGGGCGTGACATATACATTCTGCTATGTGGCATCAACACCCCTCGCCCCAATCGCGAATGTTTAAGAAGAATGAAATATAAACTTGGCCCTATATCCATGACCCCAATTTGGTTTTAAAGGGGTTAGTTTTTCTTCTTTTCAGTAGACTCACAAATTCACATGATGTTCAATTTTGTTCTTGACAATACTGTCTTCATTACAGATATTACATGAAATTGTAACAAATTTAAATTATATATTACATAAAAATAACCAGACCCACCTGAAAAAATGTTATAAATATTATAAAAATGTTGGTGAATGTTTATACCGTTATAAATGATACCGTATTAAAAAATAAAATTATACACTTTCTTGCTTCATGCACACTGAAGTGCTACAAGGATGATGACAAATCTTTTTAGTGTCCCACTTCATTTTTGTTCATCATACATCCCCCAATTGTGGTAAAGGTAGATCCATGGTGTATGTTTTGCTAAAATATCAACCGCTTTGAATGTACAATATTTGTTTTTTTAATTAATTTATTCAGGGAAAAATTGCTGCGCCATATGAACTCAATCCAGATTTCTCTAGGAAGGATCATGAGTGTGAATTACAACACAAGAAACCCATCCAGGTAGTTGATGAGAAGGGTAAGCTTGTATGAAAAAGGGTTCAACCTAATTTGTTACAATTGTGATAACGTCACAGCACATAGTTATAGTAATCAACAAAATACAAAGCTGAAACATATTAACCTAATTGCTCTAAAAGTGGTACAAAATTGTATCATCATAAAAGTTACTCTCTCATGGAGAAAAAAAATAATGATACTGTTTGTTTTTAAAAAGTTTGCCAGCGTTAGACAATAAGAAATAGGCCACTTTTTTTTTTGCATTTTTTTTTACTGAAGACTGTGAATAAGTTTCTCGAGGACAAAAGTAAGTACACTCTAATAATTTTTCTTTTTCTTGGCAAGCATTTTGCATAAATCTTTACCAGTAGTGTAAAAAAAATTGCATAGCTGTAAAACTATATTTAAAAATATGCAATAGCATAAATTTGAATTATCAAGTCTACGTCCAATATAACAAAAGCATGCATGTTATGTTAGGCCAAAAAAAAAGGATCTGGTTTCTGATTATAGGTTTGCCTAATTATTTTTAAGTGATCCATGCTAAATTTCACATAAACAAAGTACGGTGCCTATAGAGAGGCCTCACAAATCAGGCAAACATTCATATCTCTATGTTTAGGCATCATCATTGGGCATCATTTCATAGGCAAAAAACATTTTAAATGCTGACGCGCGGGTCTGCGTATGGAGACCAGAAACCAGATACCTGTTTTTGTCATTAGCTGCAATAAAAAAAAATTTTACCAATGTCAATTTGGATAAAGTAATAATTTCCTGTTTATTTTCCATCCTGTCCTATGCCATCTCTTTCCATTACTCCCTCCCACCTCCCCACCCCCCACCTCTCTCTCTGTTTCTTTTATACAGGTCGGCTTCATGACTCTTTTTTCACATGTTGCCCTTGTGAACCAGAGACGGTCACCCTTATCAGGCTGCGGTTGTGGCCATCCACCCCGGATCAACCCAAAGTGGCCTTTCATTTTGATGTCATGAACATGCTTGAAATGTTATTGTTAGAGGGACACATGTCCCTGAAGGCAGCTTGCCAGAGTTTAAGATGGAGGAATTCAATGAAAGCGCACGAGGTACATTGAATTTACTTAGATTATTTTACAAGCTGCCGTTTCTATCCTACAGTTTACACATTCAATTTAAAACAACAAATATTGTGTATAGCAGTTATCACAGTCCATATACATGTTTTATAAAGTACAAATTGTAATTTGATTGTTGATACACTGAATATATAATGAGAAGCAAATGCCTCGTTTCTAAACCTATTGACAGACAGACAGACAAAAGAAAAGACAGGAAACTGCAATGGCGGACATACAAGCATGCATTACTTTTGAGTATTCGGTGCTAAATCATTTTATCACGAAAGTGATCAAATGCGTTATGCGCAACTTACAATACGGATCGGGTTTTCTCAATGGGCATGCATATTGTTGTGCACTCGTTCGCCAGCGGCAGGCTTATGGGCTATTTTCCACGTCAAGCCTTTTATATGCCCAGGGTGGATCATGGTACAGCCAATCAGGGGCGTAGGCGGGAAGTTTCCCGCTTTTAGGCCTCCACCAATAGTTTGTCTGGTGGCAAACTTTGGTGGAGGTTTTAGCCAATCAGGTTGCGCGCTGTAAAGGTTGGCGCTTGGTGTCAAGCAACCAGTGCGGTTTGGGGCATTCTTGTCACAGCTCCTTGTTTATTAACAAGTCCATGGAGTTTTTGGGTTAGCGGTTTATGTTTTTCCCTCCTCCAGCCCCCTTTTCACCACCAGTTGGGTTTGTGCTGTTGGTTTGGCAGTTTTGTGCGGAATAGCACATTAACTTCCCACTTTTGGTGCAGCAGTTCTGGCAATTAACAGTTACTGCAGTCCTAGAAAATTAAACTTAATAATATGGAGATTTTAGTCCTCCGTTATTTACATGTTATCAAGTGTTCATAGTGCCGGGATCTCCCTCGGGCTAGTTCAGACCGTAGCTTCCTAGGTGGGACGCCAACACTTGGTTGATTCATATTGTATTGATTCATATGATATGCTGTGTATTATGTTACACATGTGCATTATACTGTTTGTTATTGTCAACATTTAAATGTATGTTTTAATAACTATCCCCATTGGGGGTTAGTGGTGCCAGGTCTGGGTATACAGAGTCTTGGGTACGCTGTATAGGTGGTCCCGGCTGGTTTTCTCTGAGGTCTTGGGTATCTCAGGGTGTGTGTTTGTTTGTCTTTATCAAATTATGCTGTGTATTAGCATATGTTACACATGTGTATTATACTGTTTGTTATTGTCAACATTTAAATGTATGTTTTAATAACTATCCCCATTGGGGGTTAGTGGTGCCAGGTCTGGGTATACAGAGTCTTGGGTACGCTGTATAGCTGGTCCCAGCTGGTTTTTCTCTGAGGTCTTGGGTATCTCTTTATCAAATGCTGTTTAATGACAAATCCGGTTTGCCCATAGTCTGGTATTCCGGTGGTTGATGGTGTCAACCTCTTTCAATAAAAAAGCTTGAAAGCTGTGGCCAAGTGGCATTCAAATGAATTTGTAGTTGGTGCTATTTATTGTGAGTTTGAGTATAATTACCAGAACATACACAAAGCATACATGTGCATGATAATGGATACAGACAAAAAGTGTTTACTTAAATACAAATGGCCAAGCTTTGTGAGACCCTGGTTAGAGTTTAAATCTGACTACTATAATGTACATTTATATTTGCAGGCACAAACTTTATCGTAGTCTTGTAAATGACTCGTTTGATGAATATAGATATTTCCGTTATCGATGCGATAACTTTCTTTCCGTCTGTTCTACCTTAGCTGATGATGGATTTCAGTGCCCTGCATGTCCAAAGGTATAATTCTACACTTTGATATCAATCCAAAATAAATCGCTTGTGTGTGATCTGCATAATGAACTTTGATAAGCGATATGCCATGGCCTGTTGGCCTATATGCTTCTGCCACAATCATAACACATTGGTAATTCTAGTATTCTGCTTGTTTTGGTCTAAAGATGGTACCAGTATCAAACATTTTTTGGAATGCGTCTGTTTATGAGAAATCATCAATTTCAGTTCAATTTATTTTTACTGCTTTCATCAGTAGTTTGAAAAAGTAAGTCATATAATTAATATGTAAGATGAATTTATATTTCTTAGAACCAACACCTTGGCAAGAGATGTATGTAGAGAAGCTGATGAACTACAACATGCGTATGTAAGTTGTTTATCTGTTCTTCAAAAGTTTAAAACCTATGTAATTGAACCATTGCAACAGAACTTTATGTGGCCTTTAAACCCTAAAAACTTCATAGGTTCAAAATATTTTATAGTTTTTTTTAATTATTTGCTCGTTTGGTCTGGAGATATTAATTTCTGAATAAATTAATTTTGAGATTTATTTAAAAGGCCCCACTTTTCAGACAAATTTATGACAAAAATACAAATAAACAATGTGATCTGATGCACCTCTGATGCCATATGGTGTGTCATGGCTTATTTTTAACAATACTGTATGTAACATGAACATTTGTATTTACTTAGGGACCAATTGAGACTGTGTACTGATGACAACAGGGCAGGAGCGCTTGCTACACAGTGTCAGCAGTAAGTGAAATTAAACTTATTGCATGTAAAAACCCTACAAACTTTTGCAGAAGGTGTTGTTGTCACTTGAGGCTTTCCCAGTAAGGGTACATTGTATCTTCATTTGGAGGTAAGGGTTCCAGTTGGAAGAAAGGAAAAGATAGTATAGATGACAACAACACCTTCAGCTACACTATTTGTAAGGTTGAAAAATAGAAAAGATCACAGAAGAATATAATCAACTTGCACAGTGTGTAGATGGTAGAAAACATCCCTTGAAATATTTCTGCCTGATGTGCTATCACTCTTGATAACTTATTGAAATAAGTTCACAAAACGATTTTTATGTCTCAACAACACATAAATTCAACTTATAACAGGAATACAAATATGTTGATACAACGGAATGAGCCGAAATTTCAATGTGTCACATTTTGTATGTTTTACCAATATTATATGGTGGCTTTAAATATATAAACTAAGTTACACCACCAGTAACTGGAATTAAATATTGTAATAGTTTTAACTAACTTGTAAATTTGTCAACCAAAAAAAGATTGCCATTTTTAAACAGATGTGAAAAACATTCAAGTTACTATTATAATGCATACATGTACAAAGAAAAATGTGTTTCTAAAATCTCGTAAACACAACACAATAAAAAAAAACTTTCACAACATAATTAAATTATAGCTATGATATTACTTTCATATATATTAAGAAATTATGTTTTCCATTTTCATGGCAGCTTGGACAGAGATCTAAAGAGGATAGAACAGAAGCATGGTCTTCAGCGCTGGTTGAATTGCGACCTCCAATTCCAGACCCACCTAAACAATCTTCAAATCAAGCAAAAGGCTTCACTTATATTGGTAGACAAGGTTTTACAGACTGAGCAGCGCTATCAAATACTAGTTAATAAATTTTCAAGTTATGTTGTAGCTCCTTCGGTAACTCCAGTGCAAAATTTCAGTGGTTTACGTAGTGAAGATATTGACAGGGAAAAAATCACTGACAGAGAGTACTTTTCAGAGGACAGTGAAAGTTATGATTAAAGATTTAACAGATTTAAACTAGAGCTCAAGTGTTTGTTGGAACAAACACTAGGTGTTCAGGTTAACTTCCGGTTCAATGAAATGGTCATCGATGACGTGACAATCATATTTTTTGGAAAATGTCTAACATCTTTTATTATAATAATATCAAATTCACCTTCAAAAGAACTTTCAATTATTTTGTATTGTAGAATGTGTTGAATTTGAACTTCCTGTTTGGACCGGAAGTAAATCTTAAAGACCATACCACTGGGCACACTTAATTTTGGAGGTGGCTAATTTGGTTCACTAATTAATGGTTAATTGGCTGCTAGAATAGACGCCATTTCCTTACGCAATATGCGGTATATATTGTACACATACCGACTATGATTGCACTTATCCCAAACAAGATGTACCCTTCATGTTCAATAAATTATGAAATTTTGTTTCATAATCTTAAAGACCATACCACTGGGCACACTCAATTTTGGAGGTGGCAAATTTGGTTCACTAATTAATGGCTAATTAGCTGCTAGAATAGACGCTATTTTCTTACGCAATATGCGGTATATTGTACACACACCGACTATGACATGCACTCACCCGAAACAAGATGTACCCTTCATGTTCAATAAATTATGAAATTTTGATTCATAATCTTAAAGACCATACCACTGGCCACTTAATTTTGGAGGTGGCTAATTTGGTTCGCTAATTAATGGCCAATTAGCTGCTAGAATAGACCCCATTTTCTTACACAATATGCGAGCGTGACATGTTGCCTCTTCAAAGGGAATTTTGCGAAGCTTTCTGCCAAAAATAAAGAAAGTCCATGCCAAATCAATTAAATTAACTACTGAAACGTGGAGCAAGCGTGTTCGAACCAGCACCCAAAATAATGAAGGAATTTACCTAACACCCCCATCAAAGGGAGTGCACTTTAAAGCAAGAGCTAAGGAAAAACGCCTGAGAAAACCCAACAACATTCTAGACTCAGAAAAGGGGGAAGCATAAAGCACGATTCGCCTCCCAAAAAACAACATGCCCCCCAAAGTAATCATATTATTGAAAATCCACATGTCATGAATACCGTCTACCAGCACCCAGCGTCAATTCCAAGGGGTATTTCAAATGACAGAGTATCTTGTTGGTGGATTGCAACAGTTCAAGCTTTAAAGCCATTCATAGGTAAAGCTAAACTGAACATTTCTAGATTTCAAGGAAGTGATATGTCTATCTTTGGCGACAGTTCGGACAACTGTTTGAAACGTTGGCACTAGACATACCCACAGCAATTTCTGTTCATACTGTGAGCCCAATGATTAAGGAATCTGCAGCGCAAATGAAAATTAATTGCAACCAACAACACGATGCTGCTGAATTTTTTTCGCAGCTGATGGTGCCATTTCTTAATGAATCATGTCTAACAACTGAAATAGAAATATGTAAAAGTGTAACGGACCTAAACTGCAATGAAACCTCCGTTCTTGAAAATTCAACATCAGGTACGTGTATCACCTGTTGCCGCCCAAAAGATGTGTCTTGATGAATGTTTGCAACATTACTTTAGCGATGAAATTGCTAGGGATGTTGATTGCAGTCTTTGTAGTCAAAAGAAGTGTACACAAATAATTGTTTCTCGTATTGTAAACTGTCCTTCACTATTAGTCGTGCAATTATTAGGATTCCATGCTGTTCATGGAAAACGGGGGAAAATAACAGCATACATTGATCCAAGTGTTGTAATTGATTTGTCAAAGTTCTGTGTAAATAACACACCTGCAGTTTATCGTTTACGTTCAGTTGTTGTCCACGAAGGCAATTCACTAGAAAGTGGCCATTATAAGACATTCAGGGTACATTTTCTTTGGGGTACCGGTAAGTGCAATCATATAGTCGGTATGTGTACAATATACCGCATATTGTGTAAGAAAATGGCGTCTATTCTAGCAGCTAATTGGCCATTAATTAGTGAACCAAATTAGCCACCTCCAAAATTAAGCTGCCCAGTGGTATGGTCTTTAAGATTATAGAATAAAATTTAATAATTTATTGAACATGAAGGGTACATTTTGTTTCGGGTCAGTGCATGTCATAGTCGGTATGTCTACAATATACCGCATATTGTGTAAGAAAATGGCGTCTATTCTAGCAGCTACTTAGCCATTAATTACTGAACCAAATTAGCCACCTCCAAAATTAAATGTGCCCAGTGGTATGGTCTTTAAGATTATGAAACAAAATTTCATAATTTATTGAACATGAAGGGTACATTTTCTTTGGGGTAACTGCAATCATAGTCGGTATGTGTACAATATACCGCATATTGTGTAAGAAAATGGCGTCTATTCTAGCAGCTAATTAGCCATTAATTAGTGACCAAATTAGCCACCTCCAAAATTAAGTGTGCCCACTGGTATGGTCTTTAAGATTATAGAATAAAATTTTATAATTTATTGAACATGAAGGGTACATTTTCTTTGGGGTAAGTGCAATCATAGTCGGTATGTGTACAATATACCGCATATTGTGTAACAAAATGGCGTCTATTCTAGCAGCTAATTAGTCATTAATTAGTGAACCAAATTAGCCACCTCCAAAATTAAGTGTGCCCAGTGGTATGGTCTTTAAGATTATGAAACAAAATTTCATAATTTATTGAACATGAAGGGTACATTTTGTTTGGGGTAAGTGCATTCATAGTCGGTATGTGTACAATATACCGCATATTGTGTAAGAAAATGGCGTCTATTCTAGCAGCTAATTAGCTATTAATTAGTGAACCAAATTAGTCACCTCCAAAATTAAGTGTGCCCAGTGGTATGGTCTTTAAGATTATAGAATAAAATGTCATAATTTATTGAACATGAAGGGTACATTTTGTTTGGGGTGAGTGCATGTCATAGTCGGTATGTGTACAATATACCGCATATTGTGTAAGAAAATGGCGTCTATTCTAGCAGCTAATTAGCCATTAATTAGTGAACCAAATTAGCCACCTCCAAAATTAAGTGTGCCCAGTGGTATGGTCTTTAAGATTATGAAACAAAATGTTATAATTTATTGAACATGAAGGGTACATTTTCTTTGGGGTAAGTGCAATCATAGTCGGTATGTGTACAATATACCGCATATTGTGTAAGAAAATGGCGTCTATTCTAGCAGCTAATTAGTCATTAATTAGTGAACCAAATTAGCCACCTCCAAAATTAAGTGTGCCTAATGGTATGGTCTTTAAGATTATGAAACAAAATTTCATAATTTATTGAACATGAAGGGTACATTTTCTTTGGGGTAAGTGCAATCATAGTCGGTATGTGTACAATATACCGCATATTGTGTAAGAAAATGGCGTCTATTCTAGCAGCTAATTAGCCATTAATTAGTGACCAAATTAGCCACCTCCAAAATTAAGTGTGCCCACTGGTATGGTCTTTAAGATTATAGAATAAAATTTTATAATTTATTGAACATGAAGGGTACATTTTCTTTGGGGTAAGTGCAATCATAGTCGGTATGTGTACAATATACCGCATATTGTGTAACAAAATGGCGTCTATTCTAGCAGCTAATTAGTCATTAATTAGTTAACCAAATTAGCCACCTCCAAAATTAAGTGTGCCCAGTGGTATGGTCTTTAAGATTATGAAACAAAATTTTATAATTTATTGAACATGAAGGGTACATTTTCTTTGGGGTAAGTGCATTCATAGTCGGTATGTGTACAATATACCGCATATTGTGTAACAAAATGGCGTCTATTCTAGCAGCTAATTAGCCATTAATTAGTGAACCAAATTAGCCACCTCCAAAATTAAGTGTGCCCAGTGGTATGGTCTTTAAGATTATGAAACAAAATTTCATAATTTATTGAACATGAAGGGTACATTTTCTTTGGGGTAAGTGCAATCATAGTCGGTATGTGTACAATATACCGCATATTGTGTAAGAAAATGGCGTCTATTCTAGCAGCTAATTAGTCATTAATTAGTGAACCAAATTAGCCACCTCCAAAATTAAGTGTGCCCAGTGGTATGGTCTTTAAGATTATGAAACAAAATTTCATAATTTATTGAACATGAAGGGTACATTTTCTTTAGGGTAAGTGCAATCATAGTCGGTATGTGTACAATATACCGCATATTGTGTAAGAAAATGGCGTCTATTCTAGCAGCTAATTAGCCATTAATTAGTGAACCAAATTAGCCACCTCCAAAATTAAGTGTGCCCAGTCGTATGGTCTTTAAGATTATAGAATACAATTTCATAATTTATTGAACATGAAGGGTACATTTTCTTTGTGGTAAGTGCAATCATAGTCGGTATGTGTACAATATACCGCATATTGTATAACAAATTGGCGTCTATTCTAGCAGCCAATTAGTCATTAATTAGTGAACCAAATTAGCCACCTCCAAAATTAAGTGTGCCCAGTGGTATGGTCTTTAAGATTATGAAACAAAATTTCATAATTTATTGAACATGAAGGGTACATTTTCTTTGGGGTAAGTGCAATCATAGTCGGTATGTGTACAATATACCGCATATTGTGTAAGAAAATGGCGTCTATTCTAGCAGCTAATTAGTCATTAATTAGTGAACCAAATTAGCCATCTCCAAAATTACGTGTGCCCAGTGGAATTGTCTTTAAGATTATAGAATACAATTTCATAATTTATTGAACATGAAGGGTACATTTTCTTTGGGGTAAGTGCAATCATAGTCGGTATGTGTACAATATACCGCATATTGTGTAAGAAAATGCCGTCTATTCTAGCAGCTAATTAGCCATTAATTAGTGAACCAAATTAGCCACCTCCAAAATTAAGTGTGCCCAGTGGTATGGTCTTTAAGATTATGAAACAAAATTTCATAATTTATTGAACATGAAGGGTACATTTTGTTTGGGGTAAGTGCAATCATAGTCGGTATGTGTACAATATACCGCATATTGTGTAACAAAATGGCGTCTATTCTAGCAGCTAATTAGCCTTTAATTAGTGAACCAAATTAGCCACCTCCAAAATTAAGTGTGCCCAGTGGTATGGTCTTTAAGATTATGAAATAAAATTTCATAATTTATTGAACATGAAGGGTACATTTTCTTTGGGGTAAGTGCAATCATAGTCGGTATGTGTACAATATACCGCATATTGTGTAAGAAAATGGCGTCTATTCTAGCAGCTACTTAGCCATTAATTAGTGAACCAAATTAGCCACCTCCAAAATTAAATGTGCCCAGTGGTATGGTCTTTAAGATTATGAAACAAAATTTCATAATTTATTGAACATGAAGGGTACATTTTCTTTGGGGTAAGTGCAATCATAGTCGGTATGTGTACAATATACCGCATATTGTGTAAGAAAATGGCGTCTATTCTAGCAGCTAATTAGCCATTAATTAGTGACCAAATTAGCCACCTCCAAAATTAAGTGTACCCACTGGTATGGTCTTTAAGATTATAGAATAAAATTTAATAATTTATTGAATATGAAGGGTACATTTTCTTTGGGGTAAGTGCAATCATAGTCGGTATGTGTACAATATACCGCATATTGTGTAACAAAATGGCGTCTATTCTAGCAGCTAATTAGTCATTAATTAGTGAACCAAATTAGCCACCTCCAAAACCGAATGTGCCCAGTGGTATGGTCTTTAAGATTATGAAACAAAATTTCATAATTTATTGAACATGAAGGGTACATTTTCTTTGGGGTAAGTGCAATCATAGTCGGTATGTGTACAATATACCGCATATTGTGTAACAAAATGGCGTCTATTCTAGCAGCTAATTGGCCATTAATTAGTGAACCAAATTAGCAACCTCCAAAATTAAGTGTGCCCATTGGTATGGTCTTTAAGATTATAGAATAAAATTTCATAATTTATTGAACATGAAGGGTACATTTTGTTTGGGGTGAGTGCATGTCATAGTCGGTATGTGTACAATATACCGCATATTGTGTAAGAAAATGGCGTCTATTCTAGCAGCTAATTAGCCATTAATTAGTGAACCAAATTAGCCACCTCCAAAATTAAGTGTGCCCAGTGGTATGGTCTTTAAGATTATGAAACAAAATTTTATAATTTATTGAACATGAAGGGTACATTTTCTTTGGGGTAAGTGCAATCATAGTCGGTATGTGTACAATATACCGCATATTGTGTAAGTAAAATGGCGTCTATTCTAGCAGCTAATTAGTCATTAATTAGTGAACCAAATTAGCCACCTCCAAAATTAACTGTGCCCAGTGGTATTATCCTTAACATTATGAAACAAAATTTCATAATTTATTGAACATGAAGGGTACATTTTCTTTGGGGTGAGTGGAACTTATTCAATATTTGTGTCGTATATACTGAATAATGAGGTCTACGTTGTAGCGGCTAATTACTCACTAATTTATATGCCAAATTACCTTTGTGTACATTCAAGTATACCCAGTGTTATGATTTTTAAGAATATGGAAAAAAAAATTGGTGATAAATATAGATAATATAAAATTTCGTTCAAAATATCCAGGAAACATTCTGAAATACAGAGTGCTTATTTCACCACCTTGAACTGCATGGATTCAATTTTTTTTGAATACGCGGCTGGGTAGTTTGTGAATCCGCGGTTGGAATTTCTGGCCCAATACGCGGCTAGCTTCAGTCTGGTATTATAACGACTGACTGACTTAACGACACCATTTGTAATCCAGACTACCAGATTATAATCTGTGCTTGTTAATAGCAAGATGAAATTGATCCTTCTGAGACATTATCTACTGACACAAATTTGGAGTATCGGGTGGCAATTGTGTATCGTTTGGCAAGACAAAAAATCTGTAACACTTTTAACTAATGTAGGCAACACCGATTTGTCCAAAAAGCAAATTCGGTGTAATAAGAGCACAAGTGGATTGTGTGATGTTATGAAGCCCAATTGTATTGATGATTACAACAAAAACATGGGTGGAACTGATCTTGCCGACCAATGTTTTCAGTACTACAATCATATACACAGAAGCTTGAAATTGTGGAAAAGAGTTGTTTTCGATATGCTGAATATCTGTATTGTCAATAGCAGAGTAATATTCACCAGCATAGCAGGGAACAAAAATGTCAGTAACCTTGATTTTCGTATAGGGATTGTACAGGGCTTGCTGTTGGGTTGGGAACGTAACGCAACAAGTCAGTTGAGATACCATATTCCTATCGAGTTGACAGGGCAACAGCACTATCCTGGCAAAAACCCAATGGAAAGAAACGCGACTGCATTGTTTGCAGTAACCGCAAATTAGGCAGGCGAAAACAAACGAAGATGATCTGTAAACAATGTACACAACCTATGTTGCATAGTTCCTTGCTTTGAGAAATACCACATCAATTGATTGTAAATCTGTACTATTTGCCTTCAACCCCCCCCCCCAATTCAATGTTGGGAATGGTCGGACAAGCCGCAGATTACAGTCCAAACCAACATTGAATTGGGGGGGGTGTGAGGTGTTGTTAGCATGGATTGTGATGTATGTACACTGAATTGTTCATTTCAAGTGAAAACAAACAAAAATCCCCAAAAATCTCATCCAAGTTATTGTTTTCACATGGAAAAGAAATCTTATACATGTACCGTATTTGCATGAAATATCACCCATTTGTATTACTTTTCTTCAGTGTAAATACTGATCTAAATATTTCATTGTTTTGCTTTTACACTTAAAAATCTGCACAATATTTTCCTCCCTTTGTATACTCATGTTTACCATCAGTTTAACATACAAATATATTTGAGCCATTTGGTATGTACAGTACACATGTAAAAAAAAGTGTCTATTACTGCAGAGTGAGGGCGCACTTCAATGAAATTGTGAAAAACCCACTGGTGCTGAAGTGACATTGGGCTCCTAATTACTGTGGTAAAGAAGGGTACTCTCTTACATAACTGGCTGGTAATGAAAGGGTTAATTAGCGAAAACATGGGAACTAATTTTTCTCGCACGAGTATAATCAATTGTTGTGCGGGAATGTTTTTAATATAATATTCTAATGTTAAATCGCGTGAATTTGTACGCAACAATTTTAAATATTCAATGAGCTCGAGTATACACGTTCGTAATCGTTTACCCATATTAATATTACTCTACAAAAACTTTTTTAGTTTTTTCTACCAGCTCTACCATTACTAAATTAAACGAGCGTATAGCTTTTTTGTTTATTTGGTAAAAAGTTTTTACTTTTAATGCTTTTGCGCAGTTTGTGCATAAACTCGTCGATGTTTTTGTACCTTTTTTGCACCTTTTACACTCGACCGGAGAGGTTTTTCCGCTTTTAATTTTAAACTGATGAAAAGCGCAATAGTTTACGTTGGGCGAGCTACGCACGCAACATTGGTACGTTTTGCCAATTATTAACCATCCGCAAGGAACTATTATTTTCTCTTTCGATTCCATACTCTTTTATTACTTAACTAGATAATAATTTTGTTTATATTTTTTACATAAAATTTTATAATATTCATACTCTATATTTACATTGTTATTTAAAACCTTTAATTGCGCGTTTGTTAAAAATTTATCAATAATATCAAATTCTTGCGTGTATTCACCTTTTGATTTTTTACACGATAAATGTTTTCTCGCTAGTGTTAAATCGTCTTCATTTTTTCTTTCTCGTTCCAAGTTGTTTTTATAATATTTTTAAGTGAGTTTTTGGGCAACGTTACTAAACACTTTCTTCATCTTCTAAAAATCTTACGTCTTTTATAAAAGCTGTAATTTTTCCCAAATTGCTTACCGACGCAGCAATTTTTAATGGAACGTTTTCACCTTTAGGCGCGTAAAATTGTATTTGTTTGTCTAAAGGTGAAATTTTTAATAAAGCGCTAAATAAAGTTGACGTAAAAGTAGCTGAATAAGTAGGCAGCTGCTTTTTATCCGTATCACCCAATTCTAAAGATGTACTGTAAAGACTATTGTCATCGCTTGAAAAGCTAATGTAATCTAAATTGTGCATGTTAATGTCAATTGTTGTGTTTGCATGCAACATTTTTTTAAGTTTTAAAAAATCGCTACTTTCAACTATGTAAGGATAGTTATAATCATCGTCGGTGGGCCTATGGGGGGTTCGATTACGAACGCGTTAACGAACGTATTAATGATTACGTTGTTAGTTTCTCGTTTTTTTGCACCGCATATTTCAACCGTGAATGTCTCGATATGCAATCGTTCATTTTTTACGTAAACAGTTATTGGAACTTTTCGTTTAATACTGTGGGTTATTTTTTGCAAATGTTTTAAATTAATCATAAATTCAATCGGGTTTTCGCATTTAAATTCAAAACAAAATTCTCTGTTTAATACTACATCTACTAATATTCTTTTCGATAAATCTGTCTCGCGACAATAAAATCCTGTTTCATCTACCTTAAAATGAGCTTTTGTTTTGATACCTAATAAAATGTCAATTATAACCCGTTTTGATTTTAAAATAAAAATCGTATTCGTACTTCTTATTTTTTAGCGCACCTCCAGCTTCGTTGTAATTCAAAAATTTTGATTTATCTAATATTTCACGCTTTATGCCGTCGTTTTCAAAAACTGGTAACTTTGCGGGTGTTAGTATTTTGTACGCTTTCAATTTAGGAAGTTCATTATTATTTTTTAGCACAGCTACAACTTCGTCGTAATTCAAAAATTTTGATTTATCTAATATCTCGTTGCCGTATTCACTAATATTTGATCTGCCTAATATTTCGGGTCTATCGTTATTTGATTTTTCAAATATTTCTTCGTCGCTAATATTTGATACCTTTACATAGGGCGCTCCTTCTCGTTCCTCTCTAATCAATATATACCTAGACAATAAAAAACGGGGAAAAAACGGGAAGAAAACGTGAAGTCTTTAGTTTATTCTTAAAAGCGCGTTAGATTTTCTGAAAAAACCTCCCTACTACTACCCAACGAATTTGGTTTAAAAAAGCCACGTCTAAATACTCTGTTTTGCGACTTTGTTCAAATCCCCTACTACTACCCAACGAATTTGGTTAAAAAGTCATTTTTATAGGATGTGCGCTGGATGCGGCATCTACCATACTACTCTGTGGCTGTAACCATGGAGGTAAAAATAGATTTTTACCTCCATTCTGTAACCAAATTATTCCAGACGTCACAAGTGACAGCGGAAGTGACCTATGAACGCTTATAAAAACACAAATCCATGATCGATAGCGAGCTGGGCTGTTTTGATAATCAGCTGGCACCCCCTGGAGTGCATGCTCACGTCATAACAAAAGCCACCATATACTGTGGCGTTAGGTGTCAGTCCCTCACCTAAGCAACAGTTTCACCGGTAGTGGTACATGTAGAGCTCACGGAGAATTGCTGGACAATCTGATTCAGGTAAGGAACTACAGTACATGCTATTAAAGGAATTTAACCTGTACAATGTGTAACTGTAATGTTACTACTACTATAGTGTAATGCATTTCCCCACAATTTAGAATCCGGTGCAGGTTTTCGTGAAAAAGAAGAGGCGGCCGGGTTAGATGTTTTGATACACTTTGTAAGCTGAGATTTCGGAAATTTAGTTTGCCTGTGAACATTTTCCTCCTTTCGCCGGGTGACAATAAAGTGGACCATTCGTCTTAAAAATCACAAATCATTTGACAGATCTTCCTTCCTCCATGATTTGACAGTGAGGCTACCAAATAACCTTCTGTTTAGCATTCCATTGGTATACTTACTTGATAAAGGGATAGTTAACAAGAAATTTTGCATTCAAGAGGGAAATTATGAAGAATATGAAGCTTTTATACATTCTATATTCACCATGAAACAGGATTGCACGCGAATATCCTTTGTAGGGAATAAAAATCAAGATTTAAATCTCGATCAAGAATAAGGTCCATGTTGATCTTTTGATCAGGGAGACCTCGATTAGAAAAATATTCATACACCCCACCCATCCTCCAACTTGTGCACTGGTAACTACAGCTATGATAATGCCGCTGAGTCTTTGGGGGAATTTTTTATGGGGGGGGGGACTTTTTATTCACCCGAGTAATGCAATGAGCATTGAGTACTAGTACTAGTAGTGCATGATGTGACCAGTGGTGTAATCAGTGGAGTCCTCCCCTCAGAACCCGTGCTCCCTCTCTCCCCCAAATGAGATAGAAGAATGCATAGAAACTATTGCTTTTCCCCTCCTCCCCCCCTCCACAAAAAAGTCTAGTAGTAAATTACATTGTTTGTAAGGGGAGAATTTAATATGTAATCAGTAAAAACTCACTATAACCAATAACATCATGCATACATGTTGGCCTGGCAAATTGAGACATGGCAATTAATGATGTGTTCGTTATACTAAGATGAGCCAATATGGCTTGGGCCTACTTTATTAGCAGGGTACACTTATAGATCGGTGTCACATACATTGCGCTTTACATCAGGTGTTATCTTTTTACCACCCCCCCCCCGTGATTGCTATGGCACCATACACTATATGCAAGTAATATTGTGTGATAATTTTTTTTAAACTGCAGGTACATGTATAATGATAGCTCACATGTCCAACCCGCCTATTTGCAGCAAGCATGGGAGCATGCAATGAGATACCGAACAAAGCTAGTGGAACACAAGAAAGGTTTACAGAGTCTCCTACACCCGTCCTGCTCAAGACAGATCATGTAAAACTGTACTGTAAGTACCGAGTCACTCTACATGATACACAGTGCTAATTTACTGAGTCAGTGCTAGCCTATGGACAAGATACATTATTATAATAATATTGAGTTTCTGTGTGTAGTGGAATATTTCTTCTTGTACACAATTGTGGACTTTGTGCAGTGAGCTTACCTGTGTATATGCATGATCTTTGCCCTCGAAGAGATACACAGCCTAGATATCAAGGCTAGGTCATACCTTAATTACTACACTGATCCATTATAAACCCCATCCACTGGGTGGTTGCAAAAGCATGTACCACATGTTACCAGCACACTGGTTCACCTGGGGTGAAAGGCTCAAGGGCCTCGATTTTGTAGATCAAAAAGAGGTTGAGATATTAGAATACAACTCAAAGTGCAGTGTTCGCAGAGGTGTTTGGTAGGGTAACTGGGTAATGTGTACAGGAAACTTGTTTGATCTGTACTACTATAACTTAGGTTGCCACTAAAAACTATGTTTATAATAGTATCATTGGCAGGTGCACTGATGAATTAAATAGTAATTGTTGTTCCATTACTTTCATTCCAGATACCTTTATTGAGGGGAAAGTCTTCATCATCTGGGTAGTCATATCAAACAAGTGCCTCTCTGCACACTGTCAGCATCCCAGATCACTCTCCCATCAATGATGACTGATTAGAGGAAGAGTTCACTGACATTGTGCCGCTCATCAAATTAATCAAGGATACCCCATTTGGACTACTGTGCAACCAACTAATAAATGGACATTTATAAAGTATCAATATGACGAACATTATTAGCCCTTGGCTCATTTATTTCATTACTTAAAATGACCCATTTGAGCTCCGTGGAAATTTATTTAGGGAAAGTTGTGTTCATAAATAATAATTTAACATGTGTAATTAGAATTTAAGTACAAAGGATGTCCTCATTTTGACCCCTACAAGGATTTTTCATTTTGTTATTGTATCAAATGAGGTTAAAATGCACACATAGGGAATGCTTAAAAATCTCTCATCTCTCGGCGAGATCATCCTGGAGGAAAAGTCGCCAACATACCTGACCACTGCCTGGTTTGCTGCCACCCCCACCCACTCTTGACGCCCTCTCTTCCATCTGCTATAAGGTCACAGACATTTAAAATTTTGCTGACTTAGTGTGTCCTTAAGAACCCACTCGGAATACACCTTCATTGATTTCTTAGATTACACAATTACCATGGATAGTGATCGTGCATGAGGCAGATGCCATGTAGAACCTTGTATAGCATATATATAGAGTACAATGTACTCAGCATACTGTTGTCACTGCATGCTGTGGTCATCAGTTAACCGCCCATATGTGGATGAACAATGCAATGTATTTTACAGTATGAGCTTGTACCTATGCCACTCGGTTCTCAGGTTGTGCCTTTACACTGAGATAACACCGGTATTGCCATACCACCTTTATTTAAGATAACCACATAATTATGTTTCCAAGTTTACTTTTTATATATATCAACTTACTGATAATGTGATATAGTTTATGTTACTACGATGACACAGTAAAACTAAAATGGGAACTTGTCAAGATTATTCATCTCCCTTAAGATTTGTTGGTTTGGCAGAATCTTTTGTAATTTATTTGCCCTTATCTTGAAAATTAACAGGTTGCAATTTGTACACAGCTGCCAACATTTCAAAATTCCAATTAGTAATGAAACTGTTCTCACTTCCAATTGTACGTTTACACAGTGGGCGGGCGCCATGATGAAACCATAGGCTATTCACTGGTTCCCGTTTACTAACCATTACTACACAAATTGGTACCCGACAAACAAAGTATCGATACTATGCCAATTGACATTCATAATACTTTTTGGTAATTCAGAACTTATTTATTTTTGTTCACTACAGGTACAACAATATTCAGTATGGGTACCGATTCTGATTTTTATGATCATAAAATGGTACTTCAAGGGCTTTTTTTTTGTTGAGCGGAAAACTTGAAATTCGTAATTTTTAAAGAGCATTTCGGACTTCCATAATTCCTGAGAAAATTCATAATTACTACAAAATTGTAATAGTTGGCAACTATCTTTGTTTAAAACATGTTATGTGTGTTTGTTGGTTGACTTTCCTTGTCCATAAATGTGTTTCCACAGTATTTGAATCTATTTTTAGGTTGAACAATGTACTTCTTTTTCACCTTGCCAGCATTGATCAACTCAGCCGGGGAGCCCTGAGGGTGAAGGTGCTAGGGGCACAGGAAATTATTGACCAGAATAATGAAAGGAAAGGTGAAGACTGATGATCATGGTGGCCATGCATATGGAACCATTTCAATGTTAAATTGATCTCTAAATTATTCCATCTACATTTTCAAGGCAATAAATTGGTCCAAAAGCACATTATTTTCTTTTAGCCTGTTTAAGACCTGTCAAAACACAATATGTTGCAATTGGGTAGGATGATAAGCATTGTCTACCAGTGTGTTGGGTCTCTAGACAGGATCTCGGTCTATACAGCAACACTACTGTAAACTTAGTGCAATCCCAATCTCGTGGGAACAGAATCTAGAGGCATCTTAGGTGGATCTCGAACCAAACAGTTGTACCAATTGCTAATTGGGTTTGGACTGATTTCTTGTCACCGTGCAAGGCTCGTTGGCTTGATGGTTATAGGGAAAGTATGTTGTTTTTTGAGTAAATAAATTCCCACCTGGGGCCAATTTCATAGAGCTGCTATCCACAGAAATTTGCTAAGCATAGAAGAGTTTTGCTTTACGAATATCAGCTTACCAGCCACAATATCATGCGAAGTATATAAATTTGTCAAGCAATTTTGTTTCTGCTGAGCAGCTCTATCAAACGAACCCCTGGTTTGCATTTAACACACTGGATAAGCAGACTAAGGTGAACTCCGATTATCAATATCAGTGCATTTTTTTTTTTTTTTTTTTTAAACTAATTTTTTCTAAAACTAACAACATCAAATTTTTAAACTATTGCAGGACCCAGACTGTAAAAGACATCACCTGTACAAAAGTGGAAAGGAAGGAGAGGTAACCAAGACACATTCTTTAAAAAAAGATTTACTCAAGTCTCAATTACTGAGTTTAACACAGTGTTTTGCACTGGCTCATTACAGTAAATGTGCGATCCGAATAGTGTTTGAAATTGGTATTCATCTTATGAATGGCGAAGACACCTAGAATAATATAAGATTAATCCTCCACAATATCATTTTGAAAAGAGAACACAATGAAATGCGTTCCCCAAAAACATCTATTGCAAAGTTTTTATTTTCTTTAATGTAAACATAATAAAATTAATGAGCTGTAAAAAATGAGTTTAGATTGAATAATCAAACAAACATTCTTACTACTGACCAGAAGTGTAACCAATAGACACAATCAATGACTCTGAGCTAGTAGTGGTCACATGATCTATAGTGGGTACAAAATAACAACAAACCAGCAGTGCACTGTGTATAAAATAGAAAGTAGAAAATTGATACTTACTGAGGTGAGGAATAACTAAACTGTGATCATTCTGAAGATATCAATCTTTTAGTGACACAAACTTGGTTGAACACTATAACTTCAAAAACGTTAAAATACGAAGGTCCCAAAAAAAAAGCGACATTGACATTCTTTGTTGCTGACTGGAAAATGCACTTACATTTTTAATTAACATTGAATTTTTCTAAAGTTGTGGAAATTTAAAGTCTGTGGTGTATTTCTACATAAAAGAGTTAAACAAACATTGAAGATCGCCTCCCAAATGAGTGGTGGCCAAGCCTTGCCCTCGTTCGGATAAAACTGTTTCGCGTATTGATAATGTGCGTATTGTTTGGAAATTAAATTGGGAACATCTCCGATCCATTTAAAGAACTTAAACTCGTGTTCCACCCAACATCTATGATGTGCCTTCTACAGCAGAAGCACTTGGTAGAAGCCGTGCTTTTCCATATACACTGTGCGTCGCTTGCTTGGTTTGTTTACATTTTATACCCACTATGAGTCACGTGACTCCAGTCGCCGATGTGTCTATTATTTGAATATGCCAGAGCAGACAGCCTTTCCAGTTCATAAACTTCTCAATATTTTCTTTTCATGCTTTCCTAAAGACCAACTTGTGTGCACAAGCATAGGGGGTTTCAGGGAGGAACAAGAAGAACTTGTGATGGAAACTATCATTTGGATGATGTGCCCTGACAATGACACAAGCGTAAGTTCACAAATCATTTTTTACACACCCTTTCTATGTTTATTGTTCTCTCTATGTACATGGAATTCATAAACAAAATAAAAGTATCATTCTTCAAAAAGCTGAAAGGGCAAGTTGAAGTTCTCAACTTGAGAGTACATCACAATGCGATTTATTTTCTATAAATCATTGGTAAATCACAGCTGAGGAGATTTAAAAAAGATTAACTTTTCTTGCTTGAATATCATTAACTCTTTGCCCCTACAATTCACCAAAAGTCTACCGTATCTTACATTAAACAAATTCCCTTCTGACTTAATTTGTAGTCACTTGTCTTTCATGACATAAACTTTACTCCTGCACCAGAGTAATTGTTTTTCTCCCTTCTCTGCACATGTACCTTAGCATCTTGACTACATCCTGAAGGTGCTTCTGCCCGAGGAGATCATCCATATTATTCAAGAGCATCATCAAAATAAGCCGGAGGAGGCAGAGGAGCTCACCTATCAGAATCCTGAAAGAAAATTCATTAATTCAAATTTCAATACATTCATTCCAATCCTAAGAATAATTGCGGTGACAACCCATGTGTAATCTCAATTGAGTAGTAATTAGTTCTGAAAAGAACTGAGGTTACAACTCGACGTTTCGATCAGTATGCTCTGATCGTCCTCATTCTCCTGAGGACGATCAGAGCATACTAATCGAAACGCAATTATTCTTCACTTATCCTCTTCACCATGCAAAGCTACAAGTTTTACCATTCCAATCCTCTGGTGAGAAACACACCATACATTTAACTCTTTCTACTCTTTTCACGCATACAGACGGAATTGTTGACATTACTGTAATTTGATACTCTAAACAATCAAGGTCAAGTTTAGATATTTATAATTTGTTTTTGTTTGTCTATTAAATAGAGTAAGGTATCAAAATATTGAGATGAGGGATCATCTTGGGATTACCAGAATGCATTACAGCTATACAAATATAAAATATTGTTTGTTGCTCTCTGGGAATAATCACTAAATCTACAAGTTGTTGATTGAAAGTCTGTAAATATGCATTATATCACAAACAAATAAGGTTTGTTTATGTCAGGAATATATCAGGGCATGATAATATTACCCGTAATGCATAGTAACATCCTGTATATATATATATAAAATAAAATACAACATACTGTATGTTGTTTCTGTGATGCAATTATGTAAACAATCAAGATCAAGTGTGGATATTATTTATCAATTGTTTTTGTTTGTCTATTAAAGAGAGTAAGGTATCAAAATAAAGTTCATGACTCACTAGGTGTGAATATTTAGAAGGGATCATCTTGGGATTACCCATTATGGCCATCAATTATTTTTAATGTTTTTGGAAAAATAGATCAGCAATATAATTGAAAGTTATAATTATTAGTAAGGAGCACAGACATGAAATAAATCGCCGAAACCGCAAACACGTGTGCCAGTGTCTTATGAAAAAGCAAAAAAAAAAATGTTGTTTTGAGTCTATTGGGCACCAAATTCGTGTTGAGTCATGGGCTAAAGAATCTGCAGTGGAATCTTAGAATCAGTTCCCAGAGACCTAGAGTCATGGGTTGGGAAACGTCTCAACTCCCAAAAAGTGAAATTGCAGTCCCGATTCTCCAGTACGGAATCGCCTGCAAGCCTGAATTATAACACCAGCATGAGTGGAATATGTAAAATATAAATAAAAATATAAATGCTTCTGCATTTGGCCTTGTTGGATATAGACGCAGACGGCCAATATGTTTTACTTCATAAATGTATCATCCAGTTGGCAAACATACCTTGGTAGCCACTATTATAGGAAAACTAAATAATTAAACTAATTATTTTAACTTTTAAAACAATAGCACAAAATGTCCTCACAATTCTGTTTTGTTTGTTTATTTTTTTATCTAATTTGTTCTTTGCTTGGATAATTTTCGACCTAACCTGGAGGCTATCAGTGAGCGACTCTGATTTTGCTGAAACTTAAACAAAATTTCCTTAATGGGTACACAAAATTGTTACTTCAAACTTGTTTTGATAAATAATTCCTTAAAATTTAGCTCCACCCTATTTTTCGTCCCTCAGTCTCTTTGGTATGTCTTGGTAAGGTTGGGTATTTGCAGAGGGCTTATTTAAGATTTAAAAAAAAAAAAAAATAACATTCTACTTGTTGAAAAAAATTTAATTTTCATGTTTCAGGCACTTAAAAACTGTGCTGTTTGGACTTTTTGGGGGCAGGTGGGGTCGGAGGAGCCCCAAGGTACCCACATGAAATGTTAGATTGTAAGTACAGACTAAATCCTGGTTCCTGCCAAGGCGAAACAAATTTTCAAATGTATATTCGCAGTGAACGTTTCACGAAAGATGAGCACATTTCAACTTGAGCGAATTTGTTGTAAATTCATGATGTCAAATTTTACTATGCATTCAAGCTTTAAAGTATGAACAAAAGCTTAAGAAGAAATTATCTTATTTTTATTTCAGCAAAACTCCGAGTCACTCAGTAAGTTGGCTCGGAATGACCCTCCTGAAAAATAACACATTACAACTTCCTGATTAATATTACTTACATTTAGGGTCTCTGCCTCTGCTGATCCTGGCACTCCATTCACAATGTCATAAACCCTGCTAAATGAGTTAAACAGCTCCCAGATGAGATCGTTAAACTGCAGAACATCAAAGACTAAGTTCATGAAGGGCTACTATGTGGAACAAAATATAACTGAATTGAAACCAAAATATTCTTGGGATTTTAACAGATCCATTGATATACTGTAGGTACCATGGCAAGAAGACGGATGGCAACAAAAAAGGTAAAAAAAATCAAATAATTATTATATACATAGCAGCAAAAGAAACGTCACCCCTTAAATTTTAATAAGTAATTTTATTATTAAATATAATAAATATACATTCGTCATGCATGACAATTTTTGAGGTCAACAAAATTTGCCACATTATGTTCGTTTTACACTCTATAATATTCTTCATTAAACAAATTATATTAATTATAAATGAAAATAATAAAGATTTTCAAAGGGGTGACGTTTCTTTGCTGTTATGTATATATTTTTAAGAAAATTCAGGATGAAAAATATGTATACACATGTATTGGAGATTTGACATCAGCGCATCTGACACGTACACACAAACAGCTGAGCATTGCTAGGAAATCATTCTTTGCCTGATGTCGCGGTATCATGTGACCCATTATATATTACAAAGTGGGGGCTTGTGAAGTGGCATAAAAGTCTCCTAAATGAACTGAACAAACTTCAATTATGAAAAAAATAACAAATATCTTGTTTTATTATGCAAAACACACTTATTAAGAGCCATAACGGTTTTATTTCCGTGATAATTTAACAAATCGTCATTACTTCTGCTCTATTAGTATGTATACACACTGGGCATATGCCATTTGCGCACCTTGTGTATGTACGTATGCGTGTATGCATACATGTATGTAGGCCTATATATGCGCATGTATGCGCGGTGTGTCCATTAGTTTGCACACTTACACGTGTCCTTGGGATGACATCAGTGCATAGGTTCTAGGCAATTGTGAGGTCATTAAGCAGAACATGTACAGGCAAGGGTTATCTTGACAATGATTGTCATACCTTGGCCAGCTTCTCCCTCTCGGTGTTGGTCAGTTTGCGGATGCTGCTGTTGGGGGTTCAGCGACTTCAGTTCATCAATCTCCCTGAGGTGAAGGAGACAGTGAGGGAACTCTAGCATCTCCTCACCAGAGCAAAGCTCCTGAGAGGCTGATAATCAAGAACAGAGAAACAATTAACACAGCACAGTGAAAAGGGGGAGGCACTTGGTAAAAATGGAGGAGGGGCAGATACTTCCAACAGATGGAGAGGATATACAGGTGTATGGCAAATTTACATGGATAGTGATAAAATGTATGTGAAGCTACATCTGCTAATGACATCTAGTATCCTTCCAGTCACTTCGCAATTCCTAGGGGTGGGGCTAAATAACAGATGGTTCGCATTTGGGTTTATTTCAACATGCTAACATGTTAAATGGGGGGGGGGGGTTTGACTGTTTCCATACTCATAATATTCTTCATTAAACAAATATTAATTATAAAATGAAAATAATAAATATTTTAGGGGTGATGTTTCTTTTGCCGTTTTATATTAAAAAATGTTCCATTAAAGGGCTGTCCAAAGTTTTCCACATTTTCACAGTTGTGCGAAATGAAAGGGGGATCAGAAACAGCTACAACCTTTAATGGTCTATGAAATAATTTGATATTTAAATAATGTGCATGAACATTGAAAAAACAATGTTGATAACAACTACCGGGGGGCAGCTCGGGAAACTTACACTGGCTTGTGGTCATTGATTAGAGTGTTGTGCCAGTAAACTGATGGCTTGATAATATTAAGTCCAAAGATCGCCTGATTTATCCATGAAACTGTGTCACGTTAAACTGTGTATAATTTTGAACCCAGCCTTATAAAAGCATTTCTGGTAGAGTGAAAGTTTGAGTTGAAAGACCAGTGGATTTTTACCGAAATTTTGGATAGCTCATGACGAAATAAAAATGTTATTCTTCAAACATCTTAAAGGGAACATTATGTGAGTGCAGTACTGTATTTTCTATAGTTCATTGGCCAATCACAGACGTAGCTAGTGTTTGCTATGAAACTGTTGACATGAATTTTTTGGATGATAATATTTTTTCAATTGGGAGAAATGAGGTGACACTGCGTGTGCTAGTGCTGACCCTCATTTCCCTGACACTTGCAATGTCTATTGTCAATTAAAATGTTAAATATTTTGCAATTCATCAAAGCAAACTTGAATTAACATTTGCATATATTGTTACCTTTAATTTTCAATCAGGTAAACCATCTGGCTATACTCAACTCTTTGAGCGAAGGTGGGTTTGAAGAAACAGAAGATGGGGCGAACAACAACTATCAGAACGATAACAACTATGATGACAACTATGATGACAACTATGATGACAACTATGATGACAACAATGATGACAACAATGATGACAACGATGATGACAACGATGATGACAACGATGATGACAACGATGATGACAACGATGACAACGATGATGACAACGATGATGACAACGATGATGACAACAATGATGACAACGATGATGGCAACAATGTGGACAACAAAGGGGATGGGGATGGAGATGATGGGGATGGAGATGATGAGAGGAAGCTGACGAAGATGGAACGGATGGTGAGGATGAGGAAGATGAGATGGATGAAGACAACTGTCCGCATTGGTTTGCGACCCAGTCGAAGAAAGCGTCAAAATCAATAAGCCCGCAGACCTGTAGTATGTACAAAAAGTACAAATGTACTGATAAATCTGCATAGTGTCTCTCCACGCTATCACACAACTCAGAGCTTTCAACTAAGGTGTGGGAGAGTGAGTTAAAAATGAACATTTTGTTTTTACTAGTTAATAGCAATGCAGTTTATAATGTTTGTTACTATACAAAACTAAACTAAATTGTGAGGCAATCAATGAATAAGAGGGTAATAAGAAACGGGTAACGTATGTCACACTTACAGACAGTATGTGCTGTATTTGAAATAAATTCAAGTTGACTAGTAATTTTTACGATTCACTCCTCTTGTTTTTTAAACAAATATTAGAGAAATTCCAAAATTTTCTTCTGGTAGGCATCCATAATCTGTTTAAGGATAATAATAATAATAATAATGTGTGGATTTATATAGCGCACGTATCCACCAACTAAGTGGTGCTCAAGGCGCATTATATTATTATCCCTGCTCATAAGGCTCATAAGGCTCATAAATCATTCCTGAAACCATCTCAGCTCCTGGGAGTATACAGCTCAATTGCTGCCATTTAGCGCATATAGAGCAAACCAACTCTGTCTTCACAGGTACCCATTTAACCCCTGGGTGGAGAAGCATTTATGATTAAGTGTCTTGCTCAAGGACACAAGTGTCACGGCCGTGATCTGAACCACACATTATGTTGCTAACACCAGAACTTGAATCCGGTAAGCTAGACCGCTCGGCCACGACAACTTTTGAGGTTTAACTTACTTTTTCAAGTACTTACCTTAATATTATCTCTTTCAGTCAATAAGATTCGTAAGGAATGTCCCTTATGTAATGCCAAGGTGTCTTGGCTCAGCCACCACCTCATAAGGACACATCATGTCAGGGACAGACAAAAACGTCTCGCAATAATCTACGGTGCAAGACAAGGGTGAGTTTTAACTTTGTTTTTGATGTAAATAAAAACAATCAAAGTTATCTATTACACATCAACTAAATGTCATTGGACTGCTTTTGCTTTTAATACATAAGTTGCAATAAATATATGATACATTAATGTTTGCACAGTGGCGTAACTAGACATTTTCAAGCGGGGGCAAAGACGTAATTTAGGGGGGCATTTTTATGCATATTTTTTCGATCTCATGGGGGGGCAAGAGGGAAGTGGTGAGGGTTCTGAGCGGGTGGAGGGGCTCCTGCTTCTTATAAATACATAAAGCTTTCTGACCTGCAAGTCAAAGACACTCTTCTTGAAATCTTCAAAGTCATTGTCAAAGTCAATCTTGCGATGGTCCAGTACATCATAGGGCTTCTTCTTGACACCACCATAGATGTTCAGAAATTTGTTAGCCATTGGTTCCATTCCCTCAATGCGGGAAGTTGTCAGAACACTATACGTATCAATAGTACCAAGCATCTCAACAATCTGCAGAAAAATATAAAGAGGGATGATGGATGTACCTTTTTGTTGGAATGACCATTGAAATATTTAGTATTGCAATATTTATTTGCAATTATTTTTGCTTAATTTTCATTTCAACGTTTCCACAAATTTGAAATGTGCTTTAAAGGGAAGGTACAACATTGGTATTTAGTGATGTACATTAATTTTGATCCCCTAGTTTTCAGGAAATATATCATAAAACTTACCTGTGAATGTTTCATTACAATAGGTGAGAAAACAACACAATGTGTTAATGTTTAACATAATTATAGTTGTCAGCCAGCACCTTTTTTGTAAACTTAACATAATCTTTTTTCACTCTATGAAGGATACATGTATGTGTACCAACTTTACACCGCATTTGCGAGAAGTAATGTATTACTTTAATAATAATCTGCAATGTTGCACCTTCCCTTTAAAATTGTTTCGTTTTATTTTCACTTTCTGCTGTTGACTGCAGGGTTCCAAAGCAAAATAAAGTGAGCACCCTTCCCCAAAACCTACATTATGCAAGTGCTTAAATGCAATGTGATTTGAATTATTCTGAAATCGAGTCAAGCTATTTGTATGTCCACGTTGATAAATAGACCCTTATCGCTTAGTCCATATTTTGTGGTTCCCATCACCATGTACTAAATTACATATTGAAAGGCATCTACTTGGACATTTTAGGACCCTTAAACTTGTATTAAACTCTCTGTTAAAAGGTCTACAGTGGTGACAAAGAATGATTAAAGGACAATATTGTTGTCACGATTATCAAGGCATGGAATCGGAGTGCTAGTTTTAGATTAACTCAGTATTAAACTAAAAATTGCACCCACATGATAAGGTAATTTTACCCTTGCTGCTGCATAAAAAGCCAGTACTTTTTCACTGTGTTCATCTTTAACTAGGACACCGATTCCATGCCCTGTTGAAAGTCTGCTTTGATCCTGACGATATTGTCCCTGAACTGTTTAAATCCCCAAATCGTAACATTGATATATTTACTGTTTTGTTTCTACTACCTTGTCTATCCGTTTGCAGAAAGCATCAAACTTTCAAAGATGTACATCTCTGAGAAGTCAAAACGGTCTGGCTCCTGGTATTTTCATCAATCTTCTTCTTGATTTTTATGGAAGCACTGATATTCCTTATACAGTCTGGTGGCTGCATTGAGTTTGCCGAGTAGTTCTCCATATGGCTGATCCCATATGCGACACATACCATCATTAGTAATGTGGTTCTTACAAGCTGTTACCATCTGGGTTTTGTCACCCACAAATAACTTACATTAAAGCCTGGGGTACTTTTGTGAACACGAATGGTTTTTTTCTCATCATCAATTTTATATGAAATTTGAAATATACACAACTAAACTAATGCAAATCATTTGCTACAAATCAGGGTGTTATTTTAATATAAGTAACAAATCCTGAATAATGGGTAGCAGGGCCTAGGTCTCCGTTTGGTCTAGAGGACAAACCCTGAACCTCTTGAATGTTTAATTTTGGAGGATTTACAGACCTCTACATCCCCAAACAAGAAACTAGAGGTTTGGACACAATACAGCCTACCCTTTCTTTCCTTGGTGGCTACTTCTCTTCTTTCAAGAACATTTTGAGGCAAGGGAGATTTGTAAAAACCGAGAAATCACAGGCCTGTACAAATATCAGCTTTGATGTCACAATTTGCTCTCAAATTTGCATTTTGAGAAGTATGATCCGGGCCTTTCTTAACTGACACTTTTACGCAAATGAGGTTTTGCAACGGCGCTGTATGGTATTTGCGAAGAAGTCTATGTTCAAGGGCTTTTTTGCACCACGAACATTCAGAAAGAAAAATCCCACAAGAGGTGATAATGAAATACTTACCTTAATAATAATGATGTCATTCTTTCTGGGGTGTTGTAGTAGCGTGAGATGCTGGGATCATCCGGATGGCATTTATTAAACTAGGAATGCAGTCTACCATACCAACTCTGTAATCAAGCAAACAAATTATCAAAAATTGTTTACAATTGTTCTTTTCAATCATTTAAATTAATATATTTTTTACGGATGAGCCGGTTTTTAAACTTGTAGTTTATACTCAATTTGGGTTATGTAAGGCACAGAGGCAAACATTAGAAATGGAAATGTTAGGGGTTGCATTCTGAATAAAGTGCACATGTTTGCAGACTGATCAAAGGTATAACACATGAACCCTGCCCTGCTGTATAATACACTATTATTGCCTTTTTAGGGACTTCAATTAATAATTTCAATTTTCATTCTGCAAGGGTTGTGTGGTTACATCACCCATCAATTATGAACATATTTTCAAATGGGACACAGAATACTATTTGTGTTTGATAAAATGATTCAAAACAACTTTTAAAAAGGTGAAACCACTGATAATTAAAATGGCTACTTACTGGATCAGAATGATAGAGTGGTTCACAAAACTTCTCCAGTGTGTATAGATATTTGACATTGTCTCTTGATTCATTTGCAGCATCAGTAATACGACAATCTAACCCCTTCCAGATCTATAATTGTTGGTAACAACCACAGCATTACAACAATTTGTACACAAACAGGGACCAATCAGATTAAATAAAAGGGAAACTGATTAGTCAACATGATTTGATTTCTTTTCAAGGAGGGTGGGATCTGCATGCTGTCTTTACCCCACTGGATCCACCCCAACAAGATTGACAGTGTAAAGATATTGAACAACCAATGATGTGTTGGAAGACTGCCCCTGTTGATAAGTTTAACTAAAAATTTCAAATACCCTACCCAGCATCTTGATGAATGATGCAAAACTTCAGGAATACATACATGTGCAGAGTGTGGGAATGAAGGATGGCATCTGTGTGTAGGTTGTTAAGGAGTGCACATTTGTTTGTAACACAAGTTATTCTCATGGTCCATGTACAACATGAAGTGCAGTTAAACGTGATAATATATATTTAGTAGAACATTTTCACACATCAGTTTTGTCATTGAAGGGTATATTCAACATTGGTAATTACCAGATTATCAAATTAACAAAACATTACTTTTTAGCTTACTTGGTGTGAAGTTGGTACAAGCTTAGTATCAATCATTTGAAAACAAAATTCACCTGAATTGTAATGTTGAATTTCCAAAATTTGCCAACAACACTTTTTGAAAGTTAAAAACATAAACAACATTTTCTTGTTGTTTAGAGGGCTGAAATTACCTTTTCAAACACAGTATCAACCTCTACCCTCAGGGTACCCTATTTATACTATTGGCAGAGAAGCAACATACAGTTAAATGTCTTGCTCAAGACTAATCATGGCGAATCAGTTAATTTTAAGAGATGTCAATATACTTGATACGTATGAGGACTTTACTCTTGGCGACATGCATTGAGTACATGGATGACCATCTTACATTTTTCCTTTATCTGATCTACAATGGAATTAAATCGAGCAGTCAGGAGTCGCATCAATGTTCCCAGCTCTGCCAATGGTCCAGTGTCATCTGCCTTCCTCATTTGTTCACTCTCAGCTAAACTAATTCAAATAATAAACCATATAATCGTTTTAAAGGGGTCATTGTCATCACAATCACAGCCTTCAACAGGGCGTGGAATCGATCTCCTAGTTTAAGACCCAAAATTACTGGCTCATTTAGGGCTGTGCGTTTTCGGATATTTTTGGAACCGATACTAATGGACCCGAAATCAGGGTTATACCGTTTCATTTTTTTGAAACATGCCTCCTTTGGTGTACAAATACATGTAACGTTAACAAAATTGACCTTTAAATACAGAGGATAGGTCTTCACCACAGCTCCTCAATACCTTGATTAACCAGGCCTCCGTGTATCTGGCCGATCTGGGCCTTCGTTCCGGTTCTGATGGTACACTGCTGTCAGAACCTAGATCACAAAACACTTCCACTGACAAAGCTTTCACAATTGCCGGTCCTAAACTGTGAATGTTAAATACAAACTGCCACATCAGGATCACTTGAGACTGCCGTTGCTCATTGTTCAAACACAAACATGAAAACCTTACTTTATTTCCAATTGCCCTTTGATAATGTTCTGTTTTTTCAAGTTATCTTAGGTTGCCCAGTGCGCCGCGAGATCTAGATGGAATCGGCGCTACAGAAAATCTTATTATTATTGTTTCAATGTGCCGCAACGGAGTGCAGTGAACAACTATTGCTATTGTTTTTGTTACAAGTTTTTTAGCTGTTTCGGCAGCGAAATTAGCTGTTGTTTATTGTTAAAGTTTTTTTTCTTTTTTATTTGTCTGTTTTCCAGTGCTTCTTCCCGCACCGGAAGTGCATTGCAATAATATTATGTTTCATTCTGAACGCCTCTTTGCAGTGTTCCGCCATAAATGCGATTGCACGAAAACTTATAAATTAAAGGTACAGTGCAATAGTGTGCATATTGCAATGACGTCCATATAATTACGTCATCAGGTGTCAAGTTACACTAAATCAAAGATTACAATGAAAACATTAAAATTAAAAATTCTCTGGTGAACCATATATGTTATCAATTTCATCTATAGGGGCATATTGTATCGTTACCCACACCTGTATTTCGTGTGCACAGATATGATCTCTATTTTGACTTTAGCTTCCGGGTCCAAACCGAAGTTCAAGTTTAAAGAGCTCTACAAGCCAATAAGGATACTATAAAAATAATGCTATGATTTCTGTGTATGTAATCATCAGTAGGGTGTACTCTTTTGGATAGTAGGTGTGATGACGTCATCATATGCAAAGAGCGCCCTCTAGCGACAGGTTTAATAAGACGTTATTTTACACTTGTACACTTCAAGCCAATGTCACCTTACCTACAAAATGATACATGTCATATTGTAGCTTATGAATAAACTTAAATATTAAAAATAAATTGACGTCATCATCACGTCATCAGGTAAAGTCCAAGTTACACTAAATCAAAGATTAATAATGAAAAAACATTTTAAAATTAATAACTCCTGAAAACCACATATGCTATCAATTTCATCTATAGTGGGTATTGTAGGATCGCTTATCCACCCGTATTTCGTGTGTACAGATATGACCCCATTTTGACCTTAGCTTCCGGTCCAAAACCGAAGTTCAGAGCTTAAAAGAGCCCTCTACAGCCAATAAGTGATAAAAAATAATGCTATGATTTTCTGTGTGTATGTAATCATCAGTAGGTGTGTACTCTTTTGGATAGTAGGTTTGATGACGTCATCATATGCAAGAGCGCCTCTAGCGACAGGTTTAAAAAAGACGTTATTTTCTACTTGTACACTTGCCAATGTCACATTACCACAAATGATATGTCATATTGTAGCCGCGATGAAAAACTTAAATATTAAAATAGAAATTACGTCATCATCACGTCATCAGGTGTCCAAGTTACACTAAATCAAAAATTAATAATGAAAACATTAAAAATTAATAACTCCTGAACCACATATGCTATCAATTTCATCTATGTGGCATATTGTAGGTCGTTACCCACTCCGTATTTCGTGCACAGATATGACCCCATTTTGACCTTAGCTTCCGGTCCAAACCGGAAGTTCAAGTTTAAAGAGCTCTACATCCAATATGATAAAAAATAATGCATGATTTCTGTGTATGTAATCATCAGTAGGGTGTACTCTTTTGGATAGTAGGTTTGATGACGTCATCATATGCAAGAGCGCCCTCTAGCGATAGGTTTAAAAAGACGTTATTTTCACTTGTACACTTGCCAATGTCACATTACCACAAATGATATGTCATATTGTAGCTTATGAATCATCTTAAATATCAAAACAAATTACGTCATTATGACGTCATTAGGTGTCAAGTTACACTAAGTTAAAGATTAATATTGAAAAACTATTAAAAAAATTATAACTTTTTAACCACAATAGCTATAATTATGATCTTTGAGCCATATTGTAGGTCGTTACCCACTTGACAATTCGTGCAAATATGACCTTATTGTGACTTTTGCTTCCGGTCGAAACCAGAAGTTCAAATACAGCAATGTTGTTAGAGCCGCTCAAAGTGGAAGTTAATATGATAAAAAATAGCGAAACAGCTGGGTATTCGTTCACGAATACAATTGAGCTCTAGTCTTTTTTTAGCTGTTTCGCAGCGAAGCGCAGCGAAACAGCTATTGTTTTTGTTAAAGTTTTTTTTATTTTTTTTATTTTTCTTTTCAGCGCTTTCCGTACCGGAAGTGCATTGCAATAACACATGTTTCATTCTGAACGCCATTTTGCATTGTTCCATAAATGAGATTTCAATGAAACTTATGGGACCAAAGGCAATAGCGCAATAGTGTGTATATTGCAATGACGTCATAATTACGTCATCAGGTGTCAAGTTACACTAAATCAAAGATTAATAATGAAAACATTAAAAATTAATAACTCCTGAACCACATATGCTATCAATTTCATCTATGTGGCATATTGTGTAGAGTCGTTTACACCCACTCCGTATTTCGGTGCACAGATATGGACCCCATTTTGACCTTTTAGCTTCCAGGTCCATACCGGAAGTTCAAGTTTAAAGAGCCTCTACAGCCAATATGAAAATAAAAATAATGCTATGATTTCAGTGTGCTATGCAATCACCAGCAGGGTGTACTCTTTTGGATAGTAGGGTTTGATGACGTCATCATATGCAAGAGCGCCCTCTAGCAGACAGGTTTAAAATGACGTTATTTCTTCCACTTGTACACTTGCCAATGTCACATTACCACAAATGATATGTCATATTGTAGCTTATGAACTCAACTTAAATATCAAATCAAATTACGTCATCATGATACGTCATCAGGTGTCAAGTTACACTAAGTTAAAGATTAATATTGAAAAACTATTAAAAGCAAATTATAACTGTTTGGAACCACAATAGCTATAATTATGATCTTTTGAGCCATATTAGTAGGTCGTTACCAACTTGACAATTCGTGCAAATACTGACCTTTATTGTGACGTTTGCTTCCGGTCGAAAACAGAAGTTCAAATATAGCAATGTTTGTTAGAGCTCTCACAGATACCGTCGTGCTGCAGAGAGAAAAAACAATTACACACGGCTGGCTCCAGTTTTGCATGAAATAGCGCCCTTCTGGTTGAAGATCGAGTTCTAATGGTGTTCGTCATTGGGAACAGATGAAGGCTAACACAATCTTTGGTGGTGTTGCTGCATCACTGCAGAAAACCACATCTTCCCAGCATTTTATTAGTTCCGGAAACAAAAATCACGGAATAAAATGAAATCGACGCTACGTGTGTGAAACGTTTGTATGTATATGGACATCATGTACACATCGGATCTTCCTGACCTTACGTCACATATCTTATGCAAATGAAGCTTTCCACTCATAGAGCGGATTGCCTCCCCAAATACTTCAAACATTGTTTTAAAATACTTGTACCTCAGAAATCAATTATTGTAAACTAGACACCAGTGTGGGTCTCAAAAAGCAATATTTTTATTACAAACGCCTTTAAGCACACATACAATAAAGGGGATGTCAGTCCCCTTTAAATTTTTTATATTTAAAAATATCATAATTCAGTTAACACTTTTGATTTTTTTGGCAAAATGTACATCATCAGAAGTAAGTCCTGTTTTGCATGGAATTGCCTTTTTGTTAAAGAATGCACATATGGGAAGATGAAATTTAATTACATACATTTGAAGCAACTTGTCTTCACTTTTGACTTGTGTGAAGTTATTTCTTTTCAGAGAATAAATTACCCCCACCCCAGTAGCTCAATGTTGAGTGATTGCATGTAGTCCCAACTTTGTACGCACACAGACCATAGAGGTAGGAATAGACAGCCAAACATACACGCAATCCTTCTACAACGATTGAGCTGGGGGCGCGGGGTACGTAGATCGACCCGTCAGACCACTACTGGGACCGAAGTCCAACTCATTGACCGAAGCTAACGGATCGTAGATAGGGCCGAAGCCCAACAACAAATGCTTCCCTACTGCCGGCCGGTGAGCCTCCGTGGGTGAGCGGGATGAGCTGTAATGATTCAGTCGTAGTTAGAATGTCCTGTTTTTATAAGGCCTGACACAATGACTCTCCAATGCATGTGCCTTCCTTTATTGTCCTAATAGTCTTATACATAAGTCTCACACAAGTCTTCCATCTCTCTCTCAAAGAAAAGACAGCTTCAATGTGAAAACATCTGTCATTATAGTGGATGTCTTGTAAATATTCAAAACATTCCTGGAGTGCACGATACAGGCGCTTTACGGTGATTGGATGTCACCAGGGTTATTAACGCATGAAAACAAACGGTAAAGGTTGACGGTTGCCTACTCATTTTGACGATAGTAAAAGACAGTGACGTAAAGATTATCAGACCTTTACTTGAGACGGTTTTCACCAAATGATGGTAAAACCGTGTGCATGCTTTCTAATGGGGTTGAGGTAAAGTATATGAGTAAACCGTTAGCAAAAAGGGACCAGCCTAGTTCAGACAAATACTGCTTATGTTAACTCCCAACGTTTAGCTTTAATTTGACAACTCAGAATTATTGTTATATAATATTAATTTTAGTACGGGTGGTTTCTGTTCAGCTAAAGGAAAAACCACTTTTTTCATGGTTTATCAGAGGAATTGCACGAAAAACAGTGGTGAAAGATAAGAGATTAAGAGTCACCATATACGTATGGTGTTCATTTGCAGGAGTGCCAACATACCATGGCCTGGTGTACATTTATAGTTATTGGGGAGGGCGCTGGATACAGCAAAAGTGGGAAGTTAATGTGATAAAAATAGCGAAACAGCTGGGTATTCGTTCACGAATACAATTGAGCTCCTTAGTTTTATTTTTCTTTTTCAGCGCTTTTCCGTACCGGAAGTACGCATTGCAATAACACTTTATGTTTCATTCTGAAACGCCATTTTGCAGTGTTCCATACAATCGATTGCAATGAAACCCATGGGGACCAAAGGCAATAGTGCAATGGTGTGCATATTGCAATGACGTCGCATTACGTCATCAGGTGTCAAGTTACATCACTAAATCAAAAAGATTAATAATGAAAACATTAAAAAATTAATAACTCCTGAACCACATGTTATATCAATTTCATCTATGGGGCATATTGTAGGTCGTTACCCACTCCGTATTTTCATGCACAGATATGACCCCATTTTTTATTTGACCTTAGCTTCCGGGTCCAAACCGGAAGTTCAAGTTTAAAGAGCTCTAACAGCCAATATGATAAAAAATATTTCAGTATGATTTCGTGTAGCAATGTAATCATCGGTAGGGTGTACTCTTTTAGATAGTAGGTTTGATGACATCTCATCATATGCAAGAGCGCCCTCTAGCGACAGGTTTAAAATGACGTTATTTACACTTGCATACATCTTGCCAATGTCACATTGTACCACTTACAATGATATGTTGCATATTGGCAGCATGAATCAACTTAAATATCAAAACAAATTACGTCAATATGACATTATCAGGTCAATTCAAGTTACACTAAGTTAAAGATTAATATTGAGAAAACTATTTAAAAATTTATAACCTTTGAACCACAATAGCTTATAATTATGATCTTTGAGCCATATTTAGCGGTCGTTTACCCACTTGACAATCTTCCGTGCAAATATGACCTTATTAGACGTTTGCTTCCAGTCCGAAACTTCAGTTCAAATATAGCAATGCACAACATGACCGAGTCCTCACGGCACTCCCAAAAGTGTGGAAGTTAATATGATAAAAATAGCGAATAGCTGGGTATTCAAGTTCACGAATACAATTGAGCTCTAGTTTGGGTTTTTTTATTTGTCTTTTCAGCGCTTTCTGTACCGGAAGGGCATTGCAATAACACATGTTTCATTCGAAACGCCCTTCTTGCAGTGTTCCGTAAAATGATTGCAATGTAAACTGATGACCAGTAAAGGCAATAGTGCAATAGTGCGTATATTGCAATGACGCTTAATATACGCCAGCAGGTGTCAAGTTACACCCAAATGTACAAAGATATAATAATGAAGGTACATTAAACAATTAATAACTCCTGAACCACATATGCTATCAATTTCATCTATGTGGTATATTGTAGGTCGTTACCCACTCTGTATTTCGTGTACAGATATGGACCCCATTTTGACCTTGTAGCTGTGCCGAGTCCAAACCTACGGATAGTTCAAGTTTAAAGAGCTCTAACCCAATATGCATAAAAATAATGCTATGATTTCTGTGACGTAATTCATCAGTAGGGTGTACTCTTTTGCATAGTAGTTGAATGACGTCATCATATGCAAGAGCGCCCTCTAGCGACAGGTTTAAAAGACGTTATTTTCACTGTTTACACTTCCCAATGTCACATTACCACAAATGATATGTCATATTGTAGCTTATGAATCAACTTAAATTGATCAAAACAAGTAACGCTCATAACTATGACATCATCAGTGTGTCAAGTTACAGCTAATTATTTGTATCAAAGATTCAATAATGAAAAAACATTAAACAATTAATAACTCCTGAACCACATATATGCTATCAATTTCATCTATGTGGTATCTTGTAGCTCGTTTGAGCTGTATTTCATAAACCATTCAATGATGTCATAACATTTCAAAAGTCCCTACGGCCCAAAGTGGAAGCATATGATAAAAAGAAGCGAAACAGCTAAGAATACAATTGAGCTCTAGTTTTCTAGTTTTTTATTTTCTTTTTCTAGCGCTTTCCGTACCGGAAGTGCATTGCAATAACACACATGTTTCATTCTGAACGCCTTTTGCTTTGTTTCATAAAATGCTGGGATTGCAATATGAAACTTAAGGGGACCAAAAGGCAATAGTGCAATAGTGTGCATATTGCAATGACGTCATAATTACGTCATCGGTGTCAAGTTACACTCAAATCAAAGATTAACAATGAAAAACATTAAACAATTAATAACTCCTGAACCACATATGCTATCAATTTCATCTATGTGGCATTGTAGGTCGTTGTTCAATTCCGTATTTCAGCACACAGATATGACCCCCATTTTGACCTTTAGCCTACAGGGTCCGAAGTTCAAGTTTAAAGAGCTCTACAGCCAATATGAAAAAAAAATAATGCTAAGTGATATCTTGTGTATGCAATCATCAGTAGGGTGTACTCTTTTTGGATAGTAGGTTTGATGACGTCATCATATGCAAGAGCGCCCTCTAGCGACAGGTGTTTAAAAAGACGTTATTTTCACTTGTACACTCTGCTAATGTCAGCATTACCACAAATGATATGTCACATTGTAGCTTATGAATCAACTTAAATATCAAACTAAATTACGTCATCATCACGTCATCAGGTGTCAAGTTACACTCGTCAAAGATTAATAATGAAAAAACATTAAAACAAATAATAACTCCTGAACTACAATATTATCAATCATTCGATCTATGTGGCATATTGTAGTCGTTACCTCACTTGACAATTCGTGACTACTGATATGAGGCCCCATTTGACGTTTGCTTCCGGTCAGAAACCGGAAGTTCAAATATAGCAATGTTTAAAGAGTTCTACAGATACCAATAGGTGATTAAAAAACAATTACACACGTTCAGTTTTGTATAATAGTGCCTCTTCTAAGAAGATTGTTTATGTTCGCTGTAGTCAGATGAAGGCTACTGATTGTCTGTGTGAAAAGGTTGATCCAGCAGAAACACATCTCCTGGCATTTTATTAGTTCCGGAACAAAAAATCATGGAATAAAATGTAATCATCAGTACGTGTGTGAAACTTTTGGATAGTAGGTTTGATGACGTCATCATATGTTACACGGAGCGCCCTGACCTAGAACAGTTATGCAAATGACGTTATTTTCACTTTTACACTTGCCTCCAATGTCACAGTACCACATATGATATGTCATACTTGTAGCTTATGTAATCCAATTATTAAATAGACACAGGTGGGTCTCCAAAACAATTTTATTACAAACGTCATTAAGTACATACACAATCAAGGATGTCAAGTCCCTTACAAATTTTATATAATTAAAGATTTATCATAATTGAGTTAAACTTTGATTTTTACACAATTAATAACTTCTGAACCACATATAGCTGTCAATTGCATGGAATTGCCTTTTGTTAAAGGGCGTACATATTGTAGCTAATTATTTGTATAATTTTGCCACAATTAAGCAACTTTCATGATGTCATAACATTTCAAAAGTGAAGTTTATTTCTTTTTCAGAAGTATTGCACTTCACCCCCAGCCCAATGTTGAGTGATTGCACAGTCCCAACTTGTACGTACAGACCAGTTAGAGGGTAGGGTTTAGACAGCCTACACGCAATCTCTACAACATTGAGCTGGGCAAGTGGGGGGGCATGGCTGACCCGTCAGACTACCTAGGACCGAAGTCCAACCTCATTGACCAGTGGAAATTAATATGATCGTAAGAAAGGCCAAGTTCAACAAACAGGCGGGTGAAATACAACTGAACTGATGACTTCCGTAAGAAGCGGATGAGCTGTAAATTTATTCAAATGAAGTTAGAATGCGCGCTTTAGAGGCATGGCAGGTACACCTTGCAATGTATGCCTCATCATTTATTGTCCTAATAGTCTAGTATAAGCCTTACGAGGCCACATTCCTCTCATAACCCCAATGTGAACATCTGGTTACAGTAGTGATGCTTGTAAACATTATTTTAAACATCTTGTGCAGTGCATTGCAATACGAGCGTCATAATGACGTCATCGGTGTCAGAAGGTTACACTAAATCAAACGGTAAAGGCACAGATTGCCTACCATAATGACAGTAATAAAACATTAAAGATCAGACCTGTTTGAGATTTAACTCCTGAACCACATGTGCTAAATCAAAAGGTTTCATCTAATGGGGTTATGGCATATTGTAAGCAGTAAACCGTTACAAAAAGGGACCACTCCTAGTTCAGACAAATACTGCTTAACTCCCAACGTCGAATTTAATTTGACAATTAGAATTATTGTTATATATTAATTTCGTGCACAGATATGACCCCATTTTGAAAACCACTTAGCTTCAGGGTTTATCATACCGGAAGTTCAAGGTGAAAGAGCTCTACAGCCAGATATGATTAAAGTCACCATATAATGCTATGGTGTTCTTTAGTTTCAGCATGCAATCATCAAGCGGCTTTAGGGTGTACATTTACTTTTTTATTGGATAGTAGGTTTGATGGCGTCATCGTAAAAGTGGAAGTTAGCGCCCTAAAAACTAGTGAACAGCTGTATTCGTTCGAATAAAATTGAGCCTTATAGTTTCACTTGTACGCTTCAGCGTCAATATACCGGAAGTGTACTGTACACCAACAAATGTTTATTCTGAATGCCATATTGTAACTTATGAATGCAACTGTAAATGAAACCAGGATCAAAGCGCAATAGTGCAATAGTGTATATTGCAAATTACGTCAAGTAATCACGTCATCAGGTGAAACAAGTTACACTCAAACCAAAGATTAATAATGAAAAACTATTAAACAATAAATAACTCCTGGGAAACCGCATATGCTATCAGACTTCATCTATAAGAAGGCATATTGTAGGTCAAGTCACCCACTCCGTATTTCGTACAGATATGACCCTATTTTGACCTTAGCTTCCGGTCCAAACCGGAAGTTCAAGTTTAAAGAGCTCTACAGCCAATATGATAAAAAATAATGCTGCTGTGATTTCAAAGGCGTAATCATCAAAGTAGGGTGTACTCTTTTGGATAGTAGGTTTGATGACGTCATCATATGCAGTGGTTTCTGAAAGCGAGCAGGTTTAAAATGATGCGTTATTTGCACTTGTACACTCTGCTAATGTCAGCATTACCACAAATGATAAGGGCACATTGTAGCCGAGGAATCAACTTAAATATCAAAACAAATTACGTCATTATGACATCATCAGGTGCCGGGTTACACTGTTAAAAGATTAATATTGAAACCTATTTAGCAACTAGAGGTCTTGGAAACCACAATAGCTATAATTATGATCTTTGAGCTATATTGTGGTCGTTACCCACTTGACAATTCAGCAAATATGACCTTATTGTGACGTTTGCTTCCGGTCAGAAACCAGAAGTTCAAATATAGCAATGCAACATGACCCAAGGGGACTTCACCCCAAACCAAATTCCCATTATTCAAAACATGATGCGCGCGTATACCGCAAGGCAGAAACATAATGTTTAGGTTTAGGTGCGACGCCAGAGGGCACATTGTCTATACTGTCACTGAGAACTACTTCCGCACATGATGCAAAAACATGTTAACCCTTATGTAGGCAGTGCACCTCTGCCGCCCAACTGGCTCTTTTCGACTAAAACTGACAGTCTCCATAATCCCAACTGTGCGGCCAAATATAAAAAGAAGGTACTCTAGAAAGTATGGTATTTTGTGGAAGTCTGTAACATTGAAGTATTAAACCTACTGGATAATATATATTTTAGTTAACCTGCATATGTATTATGCAACTAAAACAATTCATCAGTTGTATATATTTTGTATCCGGTGTTGAATGGTGACATTATAGGGATAGAAACAAAACATGCACCGTCACCAGAAGTAAGTGGTGCATGTAAAATGATAGTACATGCCTAAAAATTTCAAATTTATTTGAGCTTTACAAGAACAGTTTATAACTAACAATCTTTGTGTCATCTTGTAGCTAATTATTTGTATCACAATCCATTCAATGATGTCATAATATTTCAAAAGTCCTCACGGCTCAAAGTGGAAGTTAATATGATAAAAAATAGCAGAAACAGCCGGGTACCGTTCACGAATACAATTGAGCTCTAGTTATTATTATTATTATTAATTCGATCTTTATTAAAGTATAACATCTTGGTGACAAAATATTGTATTTACGGAAAGTTATTTCTGAAATAAAACCAAAATTGCTACGAAGTGTCTTTAATAACCCAATTTACAAAAAGAAAGCTTTGCCGGTGCATCACACAGCTACAGCGGCCTCACACGTGACTGTACTGTGTCAGGGAGTGACTACCATCATCATCATATCAGAAGACGTTGCGTGATCAGAGCGCGTGCGTATAGCAAGTTGACTTTGATGTTCATGTCACAAAACACGTGTTGAATAATGTCATTGGTCGATCAAAGGCGATGTGGGCGGAACTAACCCGTTGTGGGAAAACAATTCATGTGCTTGCGCCTTGCCGCGCCCATGCCTTCTAAATAAGGATATCCTGTACGCCATGTTGGCTTTTGGGTCAGAGCGCATGCGTATAGCAAGTTGACTTAATGTCATGTCACAAACACGTGTTGAATAATGTCATTGGTCAAAGTCGATGGGCGGAAAACCCTA